>JAMJFZ010000199.1:65580000-65817500 GCA_026225945.1 Cricetomys ansorgei | reverse complement strand
GCTATAAAAAGTCATTGGCTTTCCCCAAACATACCTGTAAAAATCAACAAAGACAAATTTTTATGGATACCCTTGTCCTCTACCTTTAATCCTTTCTTAAATTCCCCTTTTCAAGTCTCAAAGATGGAAGAACTGCAGCGCCATTCTGGTGACTTTCTCACTAATGTGACAGGCTTCTACCAAGACAATAGTCAATAGAATAACATTACAAAGTAGAGCTTGCCTTAGAGTTGGTAACATTTTGGATATTTTGTGTTGGTGACTGTTTGGCTATGCAGTTCCTGTTTCCATGGAAGTGACAGAGCTTTGGAAAAACTGTTGGCTGGACAATTCAAGGAGATCCAAAAGACTCCACTATTAGGGCAAAGTGAAAACATTCTCTTGTTGAAAAAGTTATATTTACCTCACTACCAATTCTAAATACAGAAAATATGTATTATGGAATTGAAATGGCAACATTTTTAAGGATAATGATCTGAGATACAAAGTACACTCATTCTGTTATACTGTCATCACTGTTGCCATCTCTGTAATTTTTCACATGTGAAGCTGAAACACAGCACCAATTAAAGAAGCCTCTGTTCTCCTCTTTAGCCATCCTCACAAGTCCATTATATTCTCCATCTATTCTAAGCACCTACCTTGTATACATGGAATAAAACTATATCTATCATTTTGCAACTGATTTATTTAACTTAGCACAACGTCCTCAGAATTAGTCAGTGTTATAGCATACTATAGCATTCTCTTCCTGTTTCAGATTGAATATATTTAATTGTGTGACTGTGTGTTCATCCTTTCATTCATTGATGGATTAAGTGTGCATTTTAGGAATTATGATACATATGACTATGATATCATTGATTTAGGGAAACACCTTCAAATTCTGTTTTCAGTGATTTTGGATGTGGACCAACTCAAGTTTCTAGATGATACCATAATTGGACCTTTATCATTTGAGAGAAACTTTATGCAGTTTCTCACAACGCATGTGTCCCCATTAGTAGTACAGAACATTTTCGTTTTCTGCACCTCTGTACCGTTTCTTTGTGTTTTCTTTATATTAGGTTTCCTAATCATACAATGAAATGTCTCATTATAGATTGAATTCACAACCCAAGGACCATGGCTAGTGGACATCTTTTCATCTGTTTATTGGTCATTTCCTTGGAGACATGTCCATTTTACCCCGCGTGATAAATGTGTAAATTTTAGGACAAATACTTCAGAGACTCTTATATATATTATATATAATAAACTATATTATATATAGTCTAATATAGAGACTATATTATAACTGGCTGCACATTCTTCCTTGGCATGATCCCAAATAAGGTAGTGTTAATAAAAACCATGGAAATAAAAGCAAACCTTTAATAGTGTGGCTTTATCATAAGCACTATGCTAATTGCTTTATAGGCAATATCTTATTAAGTTCTTTTCAGTGCTTACTTACACAGGGAGACTCATTAAGTACTTTTCATAACGAATGTAGCATGCTCTAGGGAGGTGATATAACTTATCTAATCCAGACAGACAGTATTTGATGATGCTTGTGCTGAAATTTACACTCTTGCATTTACAATCTGCTGTGCATAATCCATTTAACCCTCTTCTCAGCACATGTATCTGTCATTGTCCACATGTATATAAACATGCATGTATGCCAAGGTATATTTATACCTATATACACAAACAGGTTGCTGAAGTATAATCCGTGTTTAGATTCAGATAATATGGTGTGGAGCTAGAAGAAGAAAGCATTCAGTTAAATTTGTTAGGTATGAAAGTATCTACTTTTTTACTCTAGCCCTGTGTTCTCCTGTGTGCAGATAAAATAGTTAAATGTTTTCATATTCTATGAGTTTGGTTGACTTATCTGAATATATATATGTTTTTAAAAATCTGAAAGTAGCTGATATAGTCAGCTTTATCCTGTAGGTAAGCTGTACATTGTATAGTATTTATAGAAAGTCTGGACTCTTAACCAGTAGACATTTGTAGATATCCCATTACCAGTAATGAAAAATGTATCTACACATCGCTAAATGTCCTGGGGACAGCAATCATCCCAGGTGGAAAACTAGGTGGGAAGTAAAAGATGAATATCTTGAAAGCCATCCTGATGTAATTTGTCTCTTGCTTGTTTGGTGATTTGTTGCTATTGTTTTCCTTGTAGTACTTGTCATTGAAACAAGGGCAATACATATGCTCGGCAAGCATTCTACCAGTGAACTACAACCAAATTCCCATAGGCTACTACTATTACTATTGTTACCATTTCCATCTTCTCACCTTCACGCTAGAGCATGATGCTTCATGTCTCAAGAGACCAGAAGAAATAGATATAACAAGAGCCATTTCTAGACAGTAAGAGAAAAAAACAATGTTAGAAGAGAAAACATGGGGAAGAGAAGAAAGGGAAAATTGCAGGAGGAATAAAGAGACCATAGGAAAGGGAAGAGAGAAGTGATGTAATTATATAATAATCCCAAAATTAGAAATTTTTTAAAGGCCATAGGAAAATTTTTTTCTCCAACAGTTGAAATTATTTGAATCAAACTGAAAGCTCTGTTTAGAGAAACCACAGCAGAGCTTTAAGCACCTTGCCAGTTTCTTTCATTTCTGTTCACTCAGAACACACATGATATTTCCTATGCAGAAGATAAAAATGGTGTAGGAAATACTTTTCATATATAGGCCTCAATATCTGTGTAGTCTAAACTTGTTGTGTAAGAATCCAGTGTTAATCTGATATATCCCAGTGGTTGGATAATTGAAGTTTTCCTTCTTCTTGTTTTGTTTCTCGGTTCTAAGAGTCAAACCCAAGGCCTGACACTTGTTGGGCAGTTGTTCAGACACGAGGTTGTTCAGAGACTCCATCACTAAATATTGCTGACAAAAATGATATGTGTGACAGCGTATCACAAAGTCAGATGTGAAGGCTACAGAGATGTAGCCTAAAGGCTACACTCAGAATTACTGATTCTTGATGGAGATACCAGAAGTTATACAAAGCATCCTTGCACGCCTAAGTGTTTACTGGACTAGCACATGTACTGCATTCACCACATTCTTTGAGAACCTGTGTTTGCCTCTGTGAACAAGACTACTGTAGATGAAAGAGAGTAGCTTAGGAAGGAGAGTGAATTAACTTTTACCAAAGAGATTGAAATATTAGAGATTGTGTTAAAGCTAACAAGTCCAATCTTACCTTTATTTTACCACAAGTAGAAGGATAGCTGTCAGAGCAAATAAGGATCAATATTTGAATATAAAATTATTTGTATGTGTTTGCACCTCCAATTACAGTAACTCGGTGTCTGGAAAGAAGAGAAATCTGCCTGAGGTTGTTGTCTAGCTATGATAGCGATTTGATGAACGTGGTACAGACTTTACCAAGGTGGTACTGATTAGCCTGTTATGGCTGAGTTGAGTTTGCCTTGGTGGTATTGGTGGGATGAGAAAGGTGCAGTTAGAATATCAGGGAGCATCAAGCTCTCTGTCCCCCAAAAGTTGTGGAGGAAGGTGAGAGAACAGCCCCTAGAATGCAAACATAAGTTTGATCTATTTTCTTCACCATATTATGGTGCAATCTGATAAGCAGGATGAGGAATTCACAAACTGCCTGCTCCCCTCAAGGCTGAGCAGATATTCAGCAAATGCAGAAGTTACAGCTGCCATGCTTAAGTGAAAAGGAATAACTCCTATGCATAATTGGACAACATAGGTTAAAATGCAAATTCTACTTACAAAAACCTAAAGATCTTACATTTAGGTAAATATATTCTTTACTATTTTTATACATTTTGAAACTTCTATATATTGACTGAGATTATCAGGAATGAAAATTTCAAGGCAGTTTTCTTCAAAACATGACCTTAGAAACCACGTACAGTTGAGACACCTGAAGAATATTTTCAACATCCACACCTGAATGCCCCAAACTCAGAAGTCTACTTCATTATGCCTCTTTTAAAATCTTAAGCAAGGGTCTCAGAGATCCTAGTTTGGCCTTGAATATTTTATGAAGCTGAAGGTGAACTTTAACTTCTGATCCTACTTCCACCTCATGTACTCTGGGATTACAGGACAGGCTGTGCCACCAGATACAATCTTACCTAATTATTTCTTATTTCTGTGGTTTCAAATATTTGAGCAAGAGATACAGATGCTTACAAGACTCCATTTCAATAAATATTACTTAAGATATATCGACCCACAAAACCTATTTATTCTTCACAGGGCCTATTCCTAGCATCCTTACATGGAGTTGCATGGTACTGAGAGAGGACTCAAAGTCTAGTCCATGCTGAACTAGTCCCTGGTTCTCTGACATTGCCAGTGTTAAGCTTTGCTAAATCAAATTCTACATAATGCGATTATACACAGACTCTGATGACAGTAATAAGCCATTCAACCATACCTATCATTGTCTGTTTAGAAGAATTCCAAGTGGAACCATCTATCAGTTAGTTCTTAGACATTTTTCTTTGCTTTATGTTCAGGCAGTCTATAAATGAAATTTATTTTCAAATAGGAACAAATAACAAAACCTCATGTCAAATGGGAAAAAATATTCCATATCTGCATTTCTATTCATATATCTAACTTCAGAAGAAGTAGGCATGATGATGAATACATAGGGCACTAGTGTGAAATAAATCTAAATATTAAGTAAACTATCCTCATTTTGATGGAAATTGGTTGATCTTAGAGCTATGGGCCTGCTGAGAAGAAAAAAGCCTATAATATGTCAGTCCCCATCATGTTCTTCCTCCTTGTTTTCTTTCATTCTTCTTATTTTATTTCTTCTCCTCTAGGGACTGTGATTCCAAAGTCACTTTCATCGTCAATGGCCCAGTTTTCATTCAGATTATTCTCTGCTGCACTTACAATAGATGTCAACAGTGGACAAAACCAAAGTAAGAGGATAAGTGTCTTTTCCAATGCAATTCAGGCAAGGAGAGAGTGGAACATTCAAAGAAAAGCCATTTGTTCCAAGTTTGCTCCAAATCTTGCAACTGGGATTTGGATTTGTCAGAAATCCCTGTAATTATGAAGTATCTGACATAGTACAAAATGTAACTTGTTTTCTATAGGGAAAATAGCAGATATGAGCTTCTGAATACAGGGGAAGGGTGAGGACACTAGATTATAGCCCATCATTGCCCAGAATGATATCAGATGATGTCAGATGACAGATGCTTAAGACTGAGTAGATTTGAAGATCAAGCAAGGTTGACAGAATAAAGGATAGCCAATGTGAAGCTGTAACCTCAGCCTCTACTGTTGACAACTCCATAATTTCTACAACGGCCTCACAGCAAGACAGCCAAAGGCAGCCATTAGTCACTGTTCAGTTGTGTCAGGGGTGAATGTGATTGTGCTTCTGACCTCTGAGTCATCTCCAGTCTGCTCTGAATGAGCATGATATGTCTTCCACAAATACTGATGTAAATTCTAAGACCTACTTCTTAAGAAGGATTCAATTCTTTTGATTGTTAATATTGCTTTAAAACAGAACAGTAATAAAAATTACTACTTCAAAAATTCAGACACATAACTAGATAATAGCTTTCAAAAACTAAATATTCAGTAAATATCATAAAAGGATATTCTGTGTCTGTAAAATACTCTATGGACTTCAGTGCTACCTCCATGATTGTATAAAGTGATTTTGGATTTGACTTTCTAAGTTTCTTGGTCAAGGTGGAATAGCTGCTAAAGGGACCTGATAGTATTTGAGTTCAGGTCAAATTATAAGACCCATGTGTTTGCACATTATCCTACTGCCTCTCAGAGAATATTTTAAATTTCAAAATCACCACATAGGTTCAGTTCTGGAGGGCTTGTTTTCCATCAGATGTCACTGTCTCTAGTTTGGAGAGGATATGGGACGGAAGGTAGTAATGGATGAAAGAAACAAAGACCTAGAGGAAGGCCTTTGGGGGTTATAGTGTCGTTTCTAATTCTGGTCACTCTTTCATTCCTCGTCTGTGGTAATATTAGAAGCCTGTGCAATAAACTCTATCATGTCTTCCCTGCCATGATGAACTGAGTCTATGAGCCAAAACAAATTATTTCTTCCATAAGTTATTCTATAACGTAGTGAACAGAAGAACACAAAGGTAATCAACTCAGAAAACAAGTTCCTGAGAAATAGACTTAGTTTTTTAACTCAGTGGTTCTCAACCTATGGGTCACAATCCCTTTGGGGTTCAAACCACACTTTCACAGAGGTTGCCTAAGACCATCTGTATATCAGGTATTTACATTGCAATTCCTAAGAACACCAAAATTACTAGTAACAAAAATAATTTTATGGTTAGTGGTATGTGAGGAACTGTATTAAAGAGTTACAGTATTAGGAAGGTTGAGAGACACTGCATTAACTTAACATGACCAAGTGGTTCTTATACCTTTATAGCACATGATCAGGAGGAATTTGGAAGTCTTTGAGGATGTGGGCTTTAATTAGATCATTAAATTATGAATCAAAATCCAGAAGATGAAGAATGCACCCTTGCAGATCTAAATATGGTAGAGACCGTATTGGGAAGTAAATGAGAAGCTATATTACATTCTGGCAAAGAATGTTTATGTCTGTGTCCTGGAAACTTTAGTGAGGATAACTTCAAAATCAATTAGCTAATTCATTAAGAGAGAAATTAAGACATTTTAGTATTCACACTATGCTATGGATTGGCTGTCTGCTGTTATATGGATTTACAATGAGAATCAAGGGGAAACATCAGAATAGCAAGATGTGGAGGTGAATAATTTAGTGGGGAATACAGTTTATTTAAAGTTGTAGACAAATCAGCTGTAATAGCTGAAAATACTAGTGCCATTTAATATATTCTAATTATTTTGTACTTGACCAATGGGAAAGTCACACTGAAGGAGACTCCTTCCCAAAGAACAAGTGTATAAAACATTAAACCCATTTGGAAACTTTTGCTTAAAAGGTGAGAGTTGTAAAGACACCCTGAAAATACAGAGACACTTGAGAGGAGTTTTAGCCAGTTCAGTCAAGCAGGCACTCAGAGATCACTACAACTATAGTTCAAGTGAACATGAATCTTTCCTGACAGAAGAAATTATCTTAATATATGTGGGTGTGGCTTTACAGGGATACAGAATACAACATAACAGGAACATGGATGTTAGCATCAAGATATTTTAGAAAAACTTAGGAGATTTGCCAATGTGCGCCAAGGTCAGAATCACTGCAGAGAGACCTGAAGGAGTTATGGTGATGTTTGAAGAGGAATGCCTAAATTACAATAGAGACATCAGGGTGCTGGAGACTTTGAGAACATGATCTACCTTTTGAAGATAGCTGTGAATATCAGATAAAGACAGTCCAAGGTAGAGGTATTATGTATTACAAGAACCAAGGCCATGAGGGTAGGACTTTCCAAGCCCATCAGATCACACATTGTTAATAATACCTGCCTTGGGTACTAAATGCAGGATTTAATGTTTGCTCTGCTTGGATTTTGTCTTCCTTTAGTGCAATCTCTCTTTGCTATACATTTTTGTTTGTTTCTCATAGACATGCAGTGTGTCGTATTTTTTATTTTATATTTTGTCTCTTTAAATCTTTAGTTAAAAAAGAAACTTTCATGCAGTATATTTTGATCATGCTTTTCCCCTCCCCAATTCCTCCCAGGTCCTCTCACTTCCCTACATTCCCAACACCACACCCTATCTCTTTCTCTGAAAAAACAAAAACAAACAACAACAACAGTAACAAGAAACAAAAAAAAACCCACATAAACATAAACACAAAATATACAAGCAAAAGACCACACACACACACACACACACACACACACACACAAACATACAAACTGCTCAAAGCAAAATGAGGCAAAGGTCTACAAAAAGACTTCTAAGTTTGCTTTGTGTTGTACATGGGACATACCCTGAAGAATGGTTGCTATAACTAGTGATACTCCTTGGGAAAATGGTGATATTTTTTCCTTTGCCAGCAGGAATCAATTGCAGATAGCTTCTTGGCTAGGTGTGGGAGGCAATTTCTACTTCCCTTTCTCAGTGCTGGTACCCCATCTGGCTTGTACCTGTACATGTCCTGTTCATGCTACCATAGTCTTTGAGTTCACACGTCCAGCAGCACTGTTGTGTCTTAAAGACGATGTTAACTTGGAATTGTCAATCACCTCTGACTCTTCTAATCTTTCTACCTCCTTTTATGCATAGATTCCCTGAGCACTAAGTGAACAGGGTTTGATAAAGACATCCCATTTAAGACTGAGTATTCCAAAATCTTTGTGGGTCTCTGTGTTAGTTTTCATGTACTGCAGGGAGAAACTTTTCTAATGGTGTCTGAGTGAGATATTGATCTATGTGCATGGAAGAATGCCAGTAGGATTCATTTTATTACTATTTTCCTTCCTTTGCTTTTGTTCTATTTATTTAGAATTGGAATATTTACTCTGTTCCACTTTAATTGGAAATACATATTTTTTTGTATTTTTAGAAGGGGTTACAAGTTAAGAATGTGCATTGAGTCTCAGAAGAACCTCTGAATTAGAATTTTAAATATTATTCAGACTAATGATGCATTCAAACTCTTTGAAGTCTTTTAATTTTTTATGATCTGTATGGTTTCTTTTTTATCTATATAGAGTTTTTCCGGCTTACATGCTTGTGTACTGTGTATGTGAATGGCATCCACAGTAGTCAAAATCCAGATTCACTGGAACTGGAGTTACAGCTAGTTGTGGGTTGTCATGTAGGTAAAGTGAATTTGTGATCAGGTCCTCAGCAATAGTAAAAAGTGTTCTTAATTGCTGAGCCATATGCCCACCTCTGCACTCCAAACTCTTGATGCTTGATTGAAAGCATTTCAAATTATGCAGATGTCTGTGAGCCTTTGGATAGAATATTGTTATTTGAAATTGAAATTCTCCCCAAGCTTGTGTTTAATCAATATTCATCTAGATTATAGTGTTAATTCTGATGTGTAAAGAAACTTTAGGAGGAAGGGATAAGTTAGTGAAAATAGGTCATTGGTAGCAACCCTCTAAAGACCATATCCTGGCTCTTGCTTTACACTTAATAGCCCATCATGATATGAGGAGCTTCTGTGTAGGCACTAGTCATCACAAACTTAGCCATGCCCTCTTATCACAAATTTATCTATGCCCTACTCATCATGGTAAACTGAGATCTTCTGAAAACATCAATCCAAAAATCAATATTTTCTCCTTTAAGTTAGTCTGTCAGATACTTTGGTTTCAGTGATTTAAAAAAAAAAGAAAATTAATAAATAGAACAAATCATTTTTTTCTCAATTAGAATTAAGTTGCATGTCCCTGGGGAATGGAGAAGTCAGCAAAGTGGAGTAGAGAGAGAGAAATGACTTGCACTAATGCTCATATGGACCAAGGTAACAAGTCAAAGACATGCAAATTCTTAACTTCCAGGTTATATTTGGCTCCTTCCATTTATTTTGACATTGTTGTTGTTATCATGGAGCTTCTACAACCCAGCAACAGTTTTTAGAGAAACCTAAATTGAGAGCCACCATGATAGCTCACCAAAAATGTTGCTTACCTCTAAGCCTGATGGCCTGAATTTGGTCCTAGAATGTTTATGGTAGAAGAAAAGAACTTCTGATTGTCCACTGATGTGTAAACACCATGGCATGTGTGCATATGCAGAAGGAGAGAGGGAGAGAGAGAGAGGGAGAGAGAGAGAGAGAGAGAGAGAGAGAGAGAGAGAAGGAAGGAAGGAAGGAAGGAAGGAAGGAAGGAAGGAAGGAAGGAAGGAAGGAAGGGAAAGGAAGGAAGGAAGGAAGGAAGGCAAGGAAGGAAGGGAAGGAAGGGAAAGGAAGGGAAGGAAGGGAAGGAAGGGAAGGAAGGGAAGGGAGCAATGAGAGGGATGTAAGAGTTGGAAAAATGAAGTCAAAACTACAAGAGGGATTTAGGCTGGTAAAACATGAAAATTTTATCCAGAGACACTATATTACTAAGCTCCGGTAGGTTATCTGAAGAGAAATTCATATTACCAGAAGTATAATTTTTATTAATTTCAGAAAACTAAATATCCAGACTAATTTGAACCATGTATCCTTGATAGTTTAGACAATGCCTGACCTTCAGTCTCATGTTCAATAAATACATGCCAATGAACTGATTGTGTAAAACAAGGAAAATATTTTCTGGACAAGGAAAATGACTTGAGCAAAAAGAAGTAGAAAGTGAGATAGGAAAACCTATGATACTTAGATGATATTTGATGATCCAGTTCAACTGTAGCTCAAAATATTGAAAATAAGAGGTAGAGTGAGCTTGGAAATATCATAGAATCAAGACCTGAAGAAACTATTCAACATCAGTCCAAGATGTTTGGTTTTATTCCATAAACAAAGGGCAGATATTGGACTCAGGAAATGACCTTATTTAGACTGGTGGCTTGAAATGTTGACTTTGTCAGTACAATGAAGAGAGCACTAGATTAGAAAATCAGCAAGATAGGAGAAAAATTAGAGGCAATTGCTGTAGGCCAGAACCAAGTATATATTAGTTCTTAATGTTCATGTAGTTAGCTCCAAATTACCACAAACTCTGACTTCTACAAGCTGATTCTTGCTTCCATCAAGGACAGAAAGGTAGGAATATTTATCTCTGGATATACCCCCACATGGGACAACCTGTGAATAAAGCAATCTGTTCACCCATATGGACTCCACAAGCTTTATGAATGCAAGAGTATTCGTTTTCCACTTGGGTTTCAAATAATTAAATTTAGTGCGGATCTATCATAAAAAATCACAGCAATTGTTATTCCTGATTGTGAGAAACACTTATCAATTAAGAAGAAACCAAAAAACACTCACTCATGCAAACAACAATTACAAGACACAAAATTAACTATTCTGCATGGTACATCAAATCAGCAACATGGTCATCAATGAGCACTCAATATAATAAGAACAACTGACTCTACAGGGTCAATATGTTATCACTGGTTAGTTATTGCTTAAGAAGATAAATTCTTTCCATGTTGAATAAAATTATTTCTCTATGAATAGATTTATGACTTTCATCCTAAAATACACTGTCTATAATATATTCCACTGAAATCATTATATTTTTTCAGTGATTTAAGAATATATAGAATGCCAACATGTATATTTTTGACAAATGTAGATGGAATCTACAGATTCTGTAGAGTAAATATGTATGAATAATGAAGTTCTTATCCTTGAGAAAGTCAAAGTTCACTGGAGTATTTTAACAAAAGTAATGGGATGCAAAGAGTTAAAAACTAGCTAGCTGTAAAATAGCAAATGGATAGCATAATGCAGGCTATAAATAAAGTCCCAATAGTTTACAAAAATAAATTTAAAGGATAAAGCTTACTCATCTTTCAAACTAAGGATATATTATTAGAGACATTACTGCTATTTGTCAGTAAACAATATTTCATTAAGTGCCTCCTAAATTCTAGGTCTTCTAGAAGACAATGTGGATTTAACAGCAACACATGGCCTCTGCATCAAATAGCTTGTTGCCTATTGACATGTGTCTTTAGTTTAAATGACATAATACCAACAACTTCAGAAAATAAAACAGAATTATTCCTTATAATTCTTAAAATAATAAATCTTATTATTTCAGTATTCATATAAGGCAAATCTGATGAGAAAGTCTCTATATGAATATAAATACCCTAAGGTAGATAAATGTGAGGTTGTACATCATGCTAGCCCAAACCCAGCAGATGGCCATTTTAACAATAGGATGAAGAAAATAATCTATATAACAGGAAGGACTGTCATAGTGGCAGAGCTCAGATACCAAAAGTGAAACAAATCTCCCACAGCCAAGTCAATGAGGACCACAGACTCTCCCATCAGTAATTTCCCTGGTTTTCAAGAACATAAGGAACATGGACATAATGAGTCATGGGCAGGCTTTTCATATTATTCTATTTACCTGAGTCCTTATGATAAGAAAAACCAAATACAAACTCATACAAATACAACCTTAGTACTAACAGTGACAATATAAACAGTAAACCATCAAAAGAGAAATAACCATATTAGAAGTAGAAAATATGTCTTGTTATTCTACATAATTTTGAGTTCTGTATTTCTATATACATATCAGTATCTCCAAAACATGAAATTTTAAACTAGAGAAAATAGTCAAATCCCATTGAAAACACTGTGATATTAAGCATCTTTTCTCTAAATGCATTGGTTTTCAAGCTTGAAATTCTATTTATCTGTTACTGTTCTTGTTACTATTGGCATCACTGTCACCATCACAACCTTTATCAACAACATCAGGGCTATAAGCCCCAAGATTATGACCACCGTAACCACCACCATTCTACACTATCATGGTTGTGGCTATACCAAAACCATCATTGTTACAGTCACCAAGATCAACATCACCATCATTACCATTCTGATCATTATTACCTTCACCATTACCAATATCACCACCACCACCATCAACTCTATCTTCATCACCATCATCACCATTAAGACCACTACCATCTCTAATGCCAACATTGTCAGTCAATGCCATTTCAACTCTTTATTTTAGATACATGCTTGATATGCATTTTTAAATTTACTTAGAATACAACAACCATATGAGCTAGATATCATTACTATATAATTATTTCATAACTAAGTCTTGGGAGGAGGAGATTTGATATAGATGTCACATGCAGAGCTCAGCATCACAGTCTCTTTTTCTGTGCATCTTGAACCAGTAACTGTTGGTATCTGTGTTAACCACCATCTACTGACAAAAAATCATTTCTCTGAATGTTCAAAGACTCACTAGTTTTATGTGTATAAAGATAAGTCATTCAGAGTCAGTTTTATGCTATGTCTATCTAACAAAATAATATTATACATTATACCCTAAGATCTAGGACTGCTCTAGCCACAGGTCCTGAGATAATGGTATGAGGTATAGGTTTTATCTTATAGAGTAGACCTTAAATGTAATCAGAAAATGACTGGTTATTCTTATAACATTTGTGCCATTATTGCACCAGCTGTGTAAGGTCGATATGAACTTTTCTCTATAGAAGAGGGGTCAGACACACTATAAAATCCAAAGGTGGTGGATGACTGCAATCAAGGCATTTTCCAGACAGAACAGAATAGTTCCACATATAAACTCCCAATAACTATGACAGCATGTGAAAGACCTGGCTGAACTCAAGATGAACAAAGCCCACCATGTAGGTGGAGGGGTGGATAAGAAGTAATACTGTTATCTGAAAAGGTATTGACAATCAATAGGTGATGGGATAGGAAGAGTCAGTTTTCTTTAAGGGTATAGACCCCAGTATGTTGACAGTGGTCCAGTAGAAGGCCACACATCCAATGTATATGGAAAGCACAAATTGGACTTGATAGCTTTAAGGGAAAAAAGGAGGATAAAATGTTGGATGTCAGGGAAAGGAGTGGCTCAGGGTGCAATTGGAGGCTGAATATGATAAAAATACTTTGTATGAAGGTTTTAGGAATAAATAAAAATAATTTTAAAAGAAGTATATAATAAGTAAAAAAAATGAACTAAGTGATGTTTTTCAGCTGTTCAGGTTTCCACGGTAACAGAATTTAGAATCCAAGTCCATTACTGTATACATTGTTTCTAATTGATATTAACATAAGTGGGAAATTTCTAACCTTTCTTCTGGGTAGATAAGGCAAAACAACAGTGTTCTGTCTTGCTAATATTTGTTGGTAAGGGAAAGCCATATGGCTCAGAATCAAAAGATGATTTTTCTGTTCCATTTTCAATGATAAGTGATGGTGTGACCTCACTGAAATATGTTAACCTGTCTGAGATACAGATGTAAAATTGAGGCATTAGTCTTAGATGGCTTCACCCATACTTGTAAGAAAGAAAGTATCCATAAAGTCCCTGTAGAAGTGTAAATGACAATGACTTCTGATTGATTTCTTTCTGTGTAACGCTAGCCTCTCTTATGTTCACACCTTATTTATGGTCCCTTGTCCATAGCTGGAGGGAATTATGGCCATTTTACTACAGTATTTACTACAAGAAATTATCATAAATATTTCAAATTCCCTGCACATGCAATGAAACAATTAATAATTTTTCTTCTGATATACAGAAATGGAAAGTGTCTGATCAGACAAAGACTGAGGTACCATGGGACATTAGAAACTGTCCCAACTGTTTCCCAGCTCAATTTCCCAGCTCAAGATAAAGACAAGTGATGAGGAAGAATGAAATACATGTATTGTTCAATCTGAATACTCACTTCCTAAGGGTGATATTCTGATCCCTGAACTGTGAACTATTCCATTATCCAAGAAGAAGCAAAACACCCCAGAGAATTTTTTTTTAATTGGGCCTATCTCCCATGAGCAGATTGACTAAAGTTCTATACCTTAAAACAACCTCAAGAGCATATTTATGAATGAATACATGATGGACCCTTTTTAGTATATGGCAGTAGCTTTTCTGAATAGTTACCATGCTGGTCACATCTTCCCAAACCACTCTGATTGTCAAATTGACACAAGTTAGGATAACTTGACCAATATACATATTAAGTTGGCGTATAGATATTTCTATGAGAAATTATCTTGATAATACTAATTGAGGTGAAAAAACTCTATCCATTGTGGGTAGCACCATTGCTAGGCATGGAATCCTTCATTGTATAAAGGTAGAAAGTTACCTGAGCACTAGCATGCATTCATTAAGTCATTTTCCCTTTTGCTTTTGACAGTGAATGCAGTATGACAAGCTACTTCAAGATCCTGCCTCCTGACTTCTCCACAGTGATGGAGTACAACCTAGACTTGTGAGGCCTATAAATCTCCTTTACCATGAATTGCTTCTGTCAGGGTATTTTGTCACAGCAGTGAAAACAGGCACTAACACTCCTACCGTTTAGTCACCTGTAGAGCTTTACTGTTAGAGGAAAATGTCCTGTACAATGAATGAGATGTCATGTCATTCCAGGAAACCCTCCTACCACCTCTGACATACAGTATCAAACGACCAGAACCTTTACAGAATCATAGATGTTCACACTTTCTGGGTAAAGACACGTTCTCATTATTTTAAATGCAGTAGAAATCATGGGCACTAAGTATAGCAGACAGCCAAACATATTTACTGTTTATTACCCTATGTATGTCACTGTCAAACTGTGTTTATCTACCTCCTGCTTTAACTTTATTGCTTTGGCAATCAGAAAATTATTGCATAAATAGTTGGGTTCCCATTTCCTGGCCAGGCTTAATATTATTCTAAAACTGGGTGAATATTCAAGAGTTTGCCTTAGCTGTCAGCCAAGTTACAGGAGTCATATATTCAACTTCTTCCAGAAGAGAAAACATTATTTCTTTTTTTGCTTCATATAAAGCAGAAATGAAATGTCACCAAACTCTATTCCTAATTCTTGGTCTTATTTAGACATAAAAGGGTCAATTTCTCTCTATTGTCTAGTTGTAATAAACAAATACAATTTCTTCTGAAAAGAGGGTTTTCATAGGTATATTGCAAACTTTACCTATTATCTTGCCTTATGGCAAAGTGAATAATTTGTCTTCTTAGCAGTGGAATACATATTCTAATATGACTAAGGTGAAAAAAATAGCCTACAGTCACTAAGTATTAATTTTGTTTTGTTTCCCCCCAAAAGAAAGGCAAATAATTCTTATGCATTACAGGACACATTCCATCTTCAGCTTCTTAGATCAACATTTCCTATAACATCCTTCTAATAAATGTTTTATTCTAAGGCCTTTTTCTGTGGTTAAATTTGGTGATCTATTATTCATGTATAAAGGACCACTTTTTGTATAAAAATATTGGGACTTTTTATTTGTTTCTCTGTATTGTTTTAACTGTTTATATTGGCTGTGTGAATCTATGTCATTTGAAAAGAGCCATGCCATTCTTGAATTCATATTCAAAATTCAGTTATATATTTTAAATAAAAGATATCATCTATGGTTTAATAAATAATGTCTATTTGGTTTAATTAATGTTATAGGAAAGTTATTCTCGAAGCTGGCTTGAACAAAAGCCAATATGTGCAGGATGCAATGAAGTGCCTACAATACAACAATGACCTTGAATGTGAACAAACCATTGCCTGATTCTTTTCTTGTTGAATGTGTTCCCTCTTCCATCATCATAGTAATAACGACTCCCTAAGCATCTTAAAACCCTCCATCAGAAATTTTCCCAATCTTTATCTCTAGACACTTTACTTACATCTAATGAATTTCATAGTACTCTCCTGCACCTGGCCACTCTGTTTGCAACATGGGCTTATTACAATTGTTGGATATTCTCTTTGTAGACTGGGAGTTTCTTAGGGGTTAAGTAGTTTGACATATATTAGAGGGCCATGAGCATTGCCATTAAGCAGGTCTTTAAAATTCTGGTTTAATAACATTTTGATGATGTGATATTGGAGGATAAAACATAATTAGACCAAGCGAACATCAGGCTCCTCAGAGTAATGATGTCTGTTATTTGTAAGTTCATGGGAAAAATAAAAGAACGAATGCTTGGGAATCACAAAGGTGGTGAGTAGTCTGGATTGCTTTATATATTACATTATTGTTTCATGCTGTCCCATGAACTGCTTAAATTTATCCATTTTTCTTTAATTTTAATGAATACATGAAGACATCCAAATCGAACATAACAGTGGGATGCTCCGTGGTGCATTTATACATGCCTACAGTGTATAATGTTTTGTATCCTTTAGATATTTAATTGTATATTTCCTGATATGGAGTTTGGCTTTGCAGGTTTCCATCCTCTGACCGACCTTTCTTGTGTTAGGATTACAGGAGCCACACACCTGGATTGTATAATATTTAAATCAAGTAAAACATCCAACTCTTCCATCATCTATCATTCTCCCACGGAAAACATTTAAGATTCTTTCTTTTAGCTGTTTGGGATGCTTAATGTCTACGACACTGAACAACTGTTTGTATGACATATCACTATCCCTACACAGACCTAATGTCCTCTTGTGAGAACAGCATCAGCTCCTGCCAACCTTTCAATATAGAGTGGGTATTTTCTGGGAGAAATGTCAACTCCAGGGTCTAATATTAAAAGAATGTTGGGTTGGAGAAAAAGGATCTGGTAAATGCTTACTAAGTCTCATCTTGCTTAGTACACGTCACATATAATGTACTCTCATTATGTTTGTTAAATAATAAATGTTATTAAGAATGATTTGCATTCAAAATCAGAATTGAAGCAGCAGGTTTTGTGCCTGTTTATATATCTCTAAATAAAATGTCCCAAGCAATACCATATTATTTCACATTGAATTCTAGTTTAAAACAGTTTGGGCCAGGTCAAATTCACCCTTTCAAATTAAAGTTCCAGAATCCTGATGCTATCTGGACATCTCATTGAGTTCTCCTGAATCTTTTCTTTCCTTTATACTCCCAAGAGTGGTGGTTCTCAACATTCCTAATTTTGCAACCTTTTAATACAGTTTCTTATGGTTTGGTGGGCCCCAACCATATAATTACTTTTATTGCTACTTTATAACTGTAATTTTGCTATTGTTATGAATCATAATATAAATATCTGATATGCAGATGGTCCTAGGGCACCCCTATAAAAGGGTCATTCAACCCCCAAAGGGTAACAACCCACAACTTAATTACCACACATGTCCTAACATGGATCCAAAACAGCACCAACCACTGCTTCTATTTTAGGAGGCTGAGTCTTGGTTGCTATTACAGCTCAGCACTTACTAAGAGTGAATTCCTTGATAAAACACAGATAAAGCTGTGTAACTCAAGCTAGAATCTTGTATTTTCTGCTACTCTTACCAAATTAAGACTTCCCTTTACTTCCAGTTGACACTTTAAACCATGGATGGTTTAAAATCCCAACTGCATTTTGACCAGACACACATTTCTATAATAGTAGCTGTCTCCTGCACAAAGAACCATCTTTGGTGAGGTGAAAGGTACATGTATCTTTGGGTACAGGGAAAAGTGTTTAAAATTTTGTTAGAAATCATATGAGTTTAGGAAAGTGAGTGTAGTAGATTCTAATCTAAGCCATATGATGTAACTATCAATAGACAGTTGGCTAGGTTTATAGTACCCTATTGAGTGACCTTAAGTTCAATTAGACAGCTGTTAGCTACTACAAAGTTATAATGCCACTATTTCACCCATGGGGGAAAAATTTCACAATCCCCCAATCCCAGATAAAGAACTACAAGTAACTAATAGATAAGAAAAGGCAACTTTCTCCAGATTGAGTCCTGTGATAGGTTAACCCATCTCTAGAACTCAGACTTAAACACATACACAATTGATTAGCACTTGACAGATGATTTATTTGAGAGGGGAGTTGGACTGAAGAGAAGGGGGTTAGAAATTATGCAAATACTGAATTAATACATAAAAATTTCAAAAATACTAAATGAATAAACAAAACAAACCCCCAAATTATAATTTTAACACACGAATTTAAAGAGAGCAACTCCCTTTTCTCAAAGTCAAATTCTTCATAGCTGTTGCCTCAATAAGATTGTTTCCTATAGGTTTCCTAACTCTAGGTGTTTGAGGTCTCTTTAAATTTTTTGTTTATATTTACATTGTGTGCATGTTTGCATGCATTACATGTGTGTCATAGTGTGTAGGAAAAGGTCAGAGGACAACTTGTGGTTGTCCTTTTTCTCTATCTACCATGTAGGTCCCAGGAATTGAACTCAACTTGTCAGCTTTAATGGCAAGCATCTTCAACCACTGAACCATCTTTGTGGCCTCATAGTCTATATATTTAATTGATCATTTTTGTCTTGGAACAGTGTATTAACTTTTAAGGTATTCATGAAGAAGTGCATACAGCCATAAATCTGCATCTATCTGTTGTCACTCAAGAAAGCCAATGACAGTAAGACAAATTGTTGAGGCAACAGGAAAACAAAATAACATAAAGAGAAGCAAAGATGGAAGCTATCAACAAAGACAATCAGACCTAAGAGTTGTAGGAATAAGGCTTCAGAGAGAGATGGGAATTTGTGTAAGACAGACAGGCACTAGGATACTCACACACTTGTATGGTCAGTTTGTTTGAGGTGTGGACTTCTATTATCTGTAGCTAAATAGATGTTCCGCATTATATGAATCTAAAGAAAAGTTACTGATTAGAAAGTCTGATGATTTACAGCTTTTTGGTAAATTGTGCAGTTAATTATTTGGGTGGATATAACATGTTTTCCCAGACGCTAGAAAAAATTAGTGAAACTGTAATAGAAAAAAAGCTGCTTCAACTCAGAGTACAGGGGTGGAGTTGCACACTAAGTAGAAACAACTTTCTGTAGAATAAGCATAGTTAAATACAACTTTTCACAGGACAGGTTAAACTGTCCTGTGGTTTCAATCAGAAATGTCATTTATATCAAGGCCATTGGAAACCTAAAAGAATTTTGTTCAGAATTACCACCTCTAAAATTAATGATTTTAGAAATCAACTGAGCACATGTGGAGGTTGAGAGTTTTACCTAGGAGCTTTAGTTGTTTTTCTGTTGCTGTGATGAGACATTATGACAATAAACACCCTGTAGGAGGAATGGGTTTATTTTGCCTACAAGTTATACTCCATCATTGACGAAAGCAAAATCAGGAATTCAAAGAAGGAATTTGAAGCAGAAACCAAAGAGGAATGCTGCTTAATGCAGCAGTTTGCAACCTGTGGTTCAAGGCTTCTTTGTGGAGGTCAAATGACCGCTTCCCAGGGGTCACCTAAGACCATCTACATATTAGGTATTTATGTTATGATCCATAACAGTCACAAAATTACAGTTATGAAGTGGAAACAAAAATACTTTTATTGTTGTGGATCACCAAAACTAGAGAAACTGCACTAGGAAGGTGGAGAACCACTGGTTTAATGACTCTTTCACAGGTTCATGCTTATCTACTATTCTTATATAGCGTAGGTGCACCTGGCTGGGTATGATACTTTCAAAAGTGAACTGGACATTCTTATATCAATTAGCAATCAAGAAAATGCCCCAGAGACATGGCAATGGGTCAATCTGATGGAGGTATTTCCTCAACTAAGGCTCTTTCTTTCTAGATATGTCATGCTGGCAACCAAATACAGCCATCACACAAGGTTTTCCAAAGGTATCATAGATGTTTCTTGCAAAACTATCCTCTAGAAGCAGCCCTAAAGATGATCTATCATTACAAAGATAACTAACTTACAATGTCTCCCTTAGTTACACTCCTTAAAATTGCCACCAATTGTTCTGTTTTTACATTTTGCACATCAATTACAGCCACCTAACAAATAATGTCATTGGATCTTCTGTGTTTTATTTTGTCTTCCTACACAAAAATAAATGCAGGAAGAAGATAAGAATACGGTTTTGTTTCTTGACATATTTCAAGAGTAGTAACTCACACAACTAAGTTCCTAATAAATTTGTTGAATAACTAAATGAGTTAATCACTCTGACTTACCTGCTTCTCTTTATTAGTAAATCTGCTTTCTTTCTGTCTGGCATCTATAGGACTCCAGTGTCACCCTCACCCTGCTCCTGATACAAATTGTTTTTGTTTGGTTGGTTGGTTGATTGGTTTTGGTTTTGGTTTTTTGAGACAGGGTTTCTCTGTTGTAACTCTGACTGTTTTGGAACTCACTCTGTAGAGCAGGCTGGCCTCAAATTCACAGAGATCCACCTGCCTCTGACTCCCAAGTGCTGGGATTAAAGGCATGAGCCACCAAGGCCCAGCATGGTACCAGCTTTTCTTTTCTAACTAGTCTCTGCTGCAGTTAGGAAAGGGAAGTTCAGTGTTGTTTAGATTAAATTATCTCTTGAAGTCCCTATCTTATGTCTTCCAGGAATGTCTTCTCATTATATTTGATCGCAAATTGTGGAAAGGAGTTGAATTTAGTGCCTTATTTCTGCACCAAGACCTATTCATACCTGCAGTTATGTGGAGGTCTTTGGTGATCATGTCAGAAACAGATTTGGAGAACTCAGAATATAAACTCTGATAACGAAGAGTTTAGGAAACAAAATGGAAGAGATAAGCAACTAGTGTTTCAACTACTTTTAGTAGTTTTGCTATAAATCCAAGATGATAATAAGTGGATGAGGGACATAGCAAGATTTGCTTTTAAAAATATTACAGAAAATAGACGATTTTTACACAAAGAGAATTGATCTGTACATATAAAATGAATTTGTTGTTTTTAAAAAGAAAAGACAATTATGTGTACAGTGTTCAATTGAAAGAAGCTGACCATTAAGGGTAAAGGAGGAAGCAGAGGAGAACGTAAGAAAGTTGAGAGGTAAGAGGGGCTAGTCACTTTTAGATGTACAATGTTTTCTCAGTGAATGAAAAGATAAGAGAGAAGATAAGGGTTTATTGGCCATGTCAAAATGGAGGAAAATGAGAAGCATTCACTAGGGGGATGTTTAAAACATGACTTCAGTAAGTTCTCAAGCAGAGTCAAGAATTCTCATCACCTTGGCAGTGGTCTATAAAAATATTCAGTTCTAATCCATACTTGGAGCATTGCAATCATTAGGGGGAAAGATCCAGAAATATGCAGTAAAAATGGTAAGATCTCTTCTTAATCCAGATTTTGTATCAATAATTGTAGTTATAGGATAATCCACCTTCATGATATCTACAAAAATCCCAGTAAAGGTAAAACATGCACGTCCAGTATTGACAAAATATAGGAGATGACAGCCCAGTGTTCTGAATCTGACACATTGTGTTTAGAGCTCATTGCAGGGCCTGACTGCACTTTGCATTATTATCAGCTATTCCTCTGTCTGACCAGAGGCTGTGATTAACTTGACTACCCTTCATTTCATCATGGACTCTCCTAAACAAATAACTAGTACTGTGAATTAGCTAGAGTAGCCTTACTGCTGAAATAAGTAAACCTCTGGTTTTCAGTGATTTCATCCCAACTACAAGTTTGTTTTTGCTCAGACATATCTGACACTAGTTTTTGTTCAAACATGTCTGACACTGGTTGAAGAATGTCTTAGACCACAGTCTCCAAAGGACCAAGTTCATCAAGACTCTTGAATTCATTACTAACAAGACTTCCAAAGATACTTGGGAAATCTAGGGGGCAGAAAGAGAACTTGAAGGCTACTGAAAATTAGGTTAGTCTGATAATATCTCAGGTGTCTTCTTACCTTTTCTTGGTCAGGACAGGGGCATGTGACCCAGTCTCATTTGGCATGTGATCACCACATAGGCATGTGACCACTCACCCAAGCTTTCAAATTTTACAGAGTTCTGTGTCCCAGCTGGGCACCTATTCTCATGCTATGAGAAGAGAAATTGAATCATTTGTGAAACCTTTTCTGTCTCAGCAATAGTAAATGAAATGTAGCAAGATATTTTGGAAATCTTCTCAATGCCCTTTAAGGGATGTGTGTATCTCTGTGTGTATTGTGTTTATAACCGTGTGATGTGTTTTTTGTACATATGTGTATTCATATCTACTTGTTAACACGTGAATGCAAGGGCATATGCCATGTGAATGTAGAGGTTAGAGGGCAACCTAGAGAGTTCGTCACTGCTTTCAACCTTGTTTGATACAGAGTCTCTTGTTTTCCACTATGTTTACCAGATTAGTTGGCTTGAAAACTCTGAAGATTTGCCTATCTCTACCTACTACCTTGCCATAGGAGTATTGGGATCAGAGACAAGCTTTTGTGCACCTGACTTTACATGGGTTCTGGAGATTCTAAATCAGGTACTCCTACACTTATATCAAACACTTATCCATTGGGCCTTTTCTATGCCCAACAACAATTTAATTCGTAAGTGCTTTCAGAGTATAATGTCTTATGCATCACCCATTCAGTATAAGTGATTTACCTGCCCTTGTGGAAATTGTGTGGTGATGACAATACAAGAAAAGCTGTCAGTTGTACCATCTAAGATAGAAGGATCACATTAGAAAACCAACAAATGGCAAACTGTTCTTCATTAAGTGACATTTCAAAAGTCAAGATGGTACAGGAGATTCATATGAGGTCCGTATTCCTCTTAGTGGTACCAAGAAAGCTATCATAGGATGAGGACAAGTGATTCTGATAAACTTAAGGAAAAGTTGACACCAGATAGGTAAAGAAAAGAGGTCAAATGCCCCAGGTAAGAACACATAAGACACAGAGTCATCAGTAAGGCTACACTCAAGAATACAAAAGGAAACCATGGGACATGATCCAGAGATGTGGGAAAAGGAAACAGGGCACAGGGAAAATGGCCATCCCTATATTTTCATGCTCAGAATGCACACTGTCTGGGAACATCATGGTTCTTCTGCTAAGGTGACTTGCATCCTATTCTTTGCCTGAATTTAGGTTTTCCATGACATTTAGATTCCTATGACATTTCCTAGAGATAGACTTCAAGTTCCTGCTGAAGATGGCATTTCCTAAAGAGGCATTTCTTGACCCCATTCTTTGCCCAACTCGCTTTATATTTCCTTGTCATTTTTTTCTCATAAAAGTTAAGAAGATATGGACCAATTTTAAATAATTTTAATTTTTTCCTAAATGAATTATTTATGAGATTGGGAGTTTATCTGTGCTGTTCACAACTACATGTCTCACCTAGTACAAGACATAGAAGAATAGATCGGAATGAGAGAGAGAGAGAGAGAGAGAGAGAGAAATATCACAAGTGAGAGTGACAGAAGCTGAGATACACTGCTATATGATAAGTACTATACTAAATTCTTTAGTTATCTTCACAACAAACTTCTATGATAGATATCATTTATATATTCCTTTATATGGTTTAATTAATCAAGGTACAAATAATTAAATAATTTTCTTAAAAATGCATAAATAAGACTGTTATTTATTATTCCTTTTTAAATTCTATTATCACATCACAGTAGAGCAACTTGGTACAAGGTTGTTGTCCTGATAGCAGATTAGGTCTGTGGGTTAAACACAACTAATCTATAAAATGAAAGATTGGTCACTGTGGTCTTTGAAAACAAATTTATTGTCAAGAAAAGGAAATCATGTGAGCTCAGAGTGGTTGGATGTCCTACCCAGTGTTATATAAGTACTGTAGAGCCATGTAAGCCCTTGATCTGCTTACAAGGACCAGCTTTTCAGGTCATCTATTTCTCATGAGTTCAAAACAAGTAAAGCAGAATTCACAGAGTTCTAGGATTCCTGGAATTATGTACCATGAAGCCAGTGATACTCATTTACACTTAAGTGAATTCACAAACCCTGAATGCATTCCAGGATGATGTGTGGCCCCAACATCACTCCATTCAAGTTGACCCTTGCAGCACTACTCATACTTGAAGCACTGGTAACCACACCTTTGGTCTTTCTTAGCTTGTGCTTTCTCATATAAAGGTTCCTGCTCATCTTCTCTCATCACTGGACTCTCTGGGTACTTCATAAATGCAAGTATGATGATCAGGATCAGGATTTTCTCATTAATAACAACAGGAGACACATAGAGGCTCTTCATTCACCTGTAAATTTGCCTTCATACTCACATTGAAAAAGGCCATCCCATATTCCAGTCTCTTAAAAAATGAAAATTCATACTTTTTTGGCTGCTTACTCTTAAAATAGGGCTTGATTTTAATCTATTTTGTGATTAGAACCATTTACATAGGTGCATAATTTATAAATAAGCACAGAACATTCTATTACATAGTCATTTGATGCTCTGTACTTATAAAATTCTGCAGTAATTTTCTCTAATTTATATAGCCCTGATTATGTGTCTTCATTAACTAGCACATGCCAATGTTTCAACTCCATGTTGACAGCAATACAAACAACACTGGGTTCATTGGAATGGTATCTGTAGTCAAATCTGGGTATTCTATGCTCTGCTGGACTTTACCCTGTCATTTCACATCCTTTATATAAGTTCTTCAGCATGGTGAGTCAGGTCAGTGCTTGGTGCCCAAGCCAGAAGACATCAGTTTGATCTCCATGGAAAACAAATCAAAACAAAACAAATTTTAAAAAAAACCCCACGATACTGCATATTTGTAATCTCAGCAGACCTATGTGGAGACAGGAGAATAACCTGGAAGCTCACAGGCAAGCAGCACATTGGCAGAAATACCAAGAAAGAACCCATCTCAGTATAGTAGAAGCTGAGAACTGACTGCAAAATGTCCTTTGACTACACATACAAATGCACTTGCATACATCATACATACACATACATAATAAACTAGAAAAAAAATTTATTGAGAGTATTCACTGGTCTTTATGAGCTGTCCTTAAAAATCATACATTATCTAAGATATGCTGAACTTAACTCCAGGCTTATCCTTGTAACAAAATATACATCTATGGTCTGTTGTACTCACAGTTTATATGTACAGTACTGTTGTAATCCTAAATTCTGTTTACTCCATCCTATGAGTTAAAAAGTACTACCCACTAATGTATAATGAATGAGTCAAATATAAAAATATCCAATAATGAGTAATTTGAAAACAGAACTGATTTTAAACATGAGAACCTGGACTGAGTTTTAATGCAGATACCTGTATCTACATGAACTGGATGCTCCTTTAGCTTGGGAAATCATTCAAAGCCTCTAAAGATCAGAATCCTCATTTTTACACAGATATGTCAATTCTTTTTAATGGGTTATTGTAAATGCAAACAGCGATAAAATATGAGGTATTTTTATGAAATAAAGCTATCTGGAGTCCTTGGAAATCAGTGTTATATGTCATTTATATTCACATCAAATTTGTAGAATCTCATGGCATCAATATAGTCAAATATTGATCATAATCTTTGAGTAATGAGTGTAAATTAGAGGGCACATAGATTTCTTTGTGATTGGTGTTTTTGTTTTGTAAATAGTTTTGAAAGCATAGAGATTTATATTATGTTGGTATTATGGTATGCTGCACATACCCATATGCTTGATTATATTATTTTGTTCCAACTATAATAAAAGAAACAATAGGTGTATATTTTTTTACTATAAAAGCAATATATTATCATTAAGAAAATATGACTTTATCTTAAGTTAAACCTGAGAGTTGTTTTCTCTTTATGTCAACTTTCATGTACTTTGTCATGTATGGCTTGTGATTATGTCCATAATCCTGTATGAATGGACACATCTGTGGCCACCAGTGGATGTGAAAATAAGAAATGAAGAGGCCAATACAGGATGAGAAAATCCTCAAAGCATCTCCTGCAAGCTGAGCTAGAATTACTACTTATCATAATTTGTTTAAAGTTTACAAATTTCTTTAGGAAATGTGTTCCATTTCAACTTTAAAGATATGAAAATTTTATTCTAAGAAGTGGTAACTCAAAAATCAAAGAGCTAATAAGACACAGCAGTAACTCTGATTGACTTCAATACGTGAGAATCTAAATTCCATTTCTTCTGTACCATATTAGGCTACCTTTGTGTGATATTGACTATGGATTAACCAGGCATAGCCACAACATCTCACAGCACAAATCCAGTCATCAAATAACTCCATTATTTAAGAGTCAAAATACAGGGTAGTGTCATAGCCTTTCACAACAAATTAGAGTGTTTGGAGAATTAATGTCACCTAAGAGATTGAACATACACCAACTAAGCAGTAAATCCAACACAATCACTCCTTCACATAAATCAGTGTACCCTTAGAAACTAGCATTGTCTTCAATCATGATTGGACAAATACAAAAACAAGATTGAAACATTAGTTGTTTTATAGATATCAGGAAATAGGTTTTCAAAGTAGAGTCCACATTTACTATGTGGCATGCAAAATAGAATGCCACTCCAAGCAATCTCAAACCAATTCTGCTGTTGTGATTCTAAGGTAAAATGTCCTTATCCAGGTTTGTCTTCTTGGGTAAAACATTTCATTATTGTTTTTTTGCCCAAAGAAACAGAAATATATTAACAGATTTTAAGAATGACCCTCAATCAGCTGATTCTTCTCTTTGTACCTTTTCCTTCTAAAGCACAAAGGATCCTTGTCTGACAAAGTCCAGAGACTCACCTTTCTGGATCTGCTTGCTCTATTAACAGCATGGAGATGTAGCAAAGTAGAATGAGAAAACCTTGTTTAACCTAAGAGCAACTGCTTAAGATTTAAAACTCTTAGCAGTATATTTAGAAGCCAAAAGAACTCTACAATACCTAGAGAAAAGAACATTGCCTACTCCTGACTTCTATGTGGTTGTCAAGGCAGAGCATACATAGCATGTGCATGGAATAATTGGAAAGAGGGCACAGATTTCTAGAAACAACCTAATTAATAGAGTACAAAAGAGTTCAGTTACAGTACTGAGTGAGATGACATCTTGTAATTCTTGTGAATGACTGTAAACATAGAGGGCCTTTGAACCTGTGAATTTGCACTCATTTCTCAACTACAGGAAGCTCAGTTTCTCCTCTGTACCTCTGTCTTCCTCTATTTTTGCCAATAGATTCAATGACCAACTTTTCTGTTCCTTATATCCTGCTTTGTTACTCAGAACCACTCTTGCCATCTGCAGAAACACTCTCTCCATCATAAGGGCTTTTGTTTGAGAAATGATCTTTCTTTTATCCCAGCCTGTGTTTTAACTGGCAGCTGCCATATGTGTGTGTGTGTGTGTGTGTGTGTGTGTGTGTGTATGTGTGTGTGTGTATGTGTGTGTGTATGTTTAAGAGGTAAGAAAGTCATCATAGATTAATGGGTAACTTGAAGAAAATGGTTGTAAGGCAGAAGTGGCTCTCTGCACATGGCCACTTGAAGTTTTTGTTTTTGTTTTTGTTTTTGTTTAATATTGTGACAGAGAAGAACTTCGGCCAAGTGTGTATACCAAATATCAAACTCCGAGTCCCTAGAAATGTAGGCTAAATAAACTCCTCTTTAAGACTAACTGCATTCCATACTTTCTTTGGTTGTCATTATTAAACACCATGACCAAAGTGACTGATAGAAAGAAGACTTTAAGGCTTACAGTTCCAGAGGAGTTCATCACTATTATGATAGGAACCAAGACAGCAGACAAGCAAACCTGGAGCTGGAGCAGCAACTGACAAGCTCACATCAGCATCCATAAACAGGAAGCAGAGATCATACTGGGGATGGCAAAAGGCTTTTGAAACCTTAGGGCTCCCTCTTCTGATACACCTCCTCTAGCAAGGCCACATTTCCAATTCCTTTCCAAGTAGCCAGCAACTAGCTGGTGACCAAGTATGCAAATGCTCAAGATGGGAGGGGTGTGTGTGACATCTCATTTAAATCATCACAGCTACCTATTGCTGGATATTCTGATACACCAATAAAAAGTACACTAGGATATGTTCTCTTGACATAAAGCTGCAAGATGAAATGACAATGCTGCTAGTTGTCAATTTGAATTCTGAATATAACAATATTGCTGAAAGAGTTGAACGCAACTTCTGATTCCACTTGCTGATGTCACATTGTCCTTTCAGCGTATTTCCATAAGGCCTTGTCCTACCTCCACACTAAAGCTGTTCTCACCCATGATGCAATGTCCCCAGTTTTGCAAAAATCTCATGGTTGCTTCTCTTTTCTTTATTTAGTAACCTAATAAAAATTATAGTAAATATTCCCACACATCCAAAAATCTCTTTTATTGTTGTTGACTTTCAGTACACCACCCTCTCTTTTAAGCATGCTATCTTCTTGGCTCCATTGTCTCACATTCCTTACTGACTTCCAGTTTTCCTTCCATCCAAGGTCCGATTGTGGATGTGTTAACAAAGAGTCCAAAGGGGCTTATCCCCTTTTACATTTTTTCTTATTTTTTTCTTTTTTCTTCAGCCTTTCAAACATGTATAAACGGAATATGATTATATATGCACCCCATTTCTTCCCTCTAGCTCTTCCCCCATATACCCACTAGGATACTTCCTCCAAATTCATGTACTTGTATAACCTACTAAGATCATTTAGTACTGCCATGCGGGCACTGACGGGATTTGCTTTGCTCTCTTTATCTCTCTGATTGTTCCCTTTAGTAACTTCACTACTTCTGGCTTTTACACATGTTTGACTCACTTAACTCAGAACCCTAGCTCTGATCCCTGTCTCTCTAGAAGTCCATCCAGACTCCTATATCCAACTACCCATGTGCTCTCAATAGTGCCCAGTTGTATCTAGAAAATGCTGTTTTCTTAAAATTGTCCACCATCTCTGGCTCATAGAATCTTTCTGTACCCTCTTTCACATTTCCCTGAGCCTTAAGGGAATGAATATGATAAGGGTATTCTATTCAGGGCTGAGTGATTTGAAGCCTCTCCCTCTCTGGTCATTGTCCAGTTGTGAGTCTCTGTGTTACTTACTATCTATTGCAACAAGCAGCATCTTGTCTGAGGTCTAATGGACTGATCTATGGGTATAGCAGAATGCCACTAAGAGTCATTGTATAACTATATTCATTTAGCAGAACAATGGCAAGTTTTCCACTGGAGCACATGGCCTATCCAGTCCCAGATTCTTGGCATCACTATATAAATTCCTTAAAACTCATATTCAAGTTATAATACAGGAATTATCTCATTTTATGTGTGTAGACATTACAAGATATGTTAGAAGGTATAATAAGGGGAAGCTTGCCATTCACACAGAGTTGCCAGATACAGGCTAGTCATCTGGTTATACTCTATTGTACTCTGAGGCCTGAACACAGATTTTGGTACACTTTAAAATTAACACTTAATATCTGAGCCAATATGCTTAATGACATGCTAACATGCGATGAATGTACTCAGAAGAATTCTCTTATAGGTAGAAATGTGTTCCTCACTAAACCAGTATGTTTAGGTCTTAATCCCTGTATGCCAGAATGTTGATGTGTTTGAAGAAAAAAATTTTAAAATGGCAATTAAGCTAAAATGAGAGGGAACTAAGTTACCAACAAGCAATGACAGACAACCATATGAAGACATAAAGAGCTACAACTCAAACAGTTAAGTCTCAAAAGGAAACAATAGGCTGACATACTGTTCTCAAACTCACAATCTCCAGAATTATAAGAAAATAAAGGGCAGTTATTTTACCCCCGCCCCTTCTTCTTCTTTACTGACATCCTCGGGGCCATCTTGTAGAATTCTAGGACTTCATTGCCTATTATGGTACAGTAAAATAGACATCATCCAGACCAGGATATGAGACACTCTGAAAGAACAGAGGGCACTCACTTGGAGAAGTCTGAACCTATTGTACAAGGGGCATTTCGTTAGCCAGATCTAGGATCTAAAGCACTGACTCTAGTCTTGACAATATACGGTCTCTATTATTGAACAAGGCCACTGATGCATCTAAGCGTCACTTGGTGAAAATAACCAACTCTGCTTTGTAGGCCAATGCAAGGGGATAGTACATAGAAATGATTTTTTTTCCTGACTTTAACATGCTGTACAAAGATGAAGAGTTACTTACATTATTTTTACTCCTGTTTTCAATTAACGATTGAAATCTACCCAGTGGCCCAGGACACAGTGTCCCCAGCTACACTGAACAATGCTGCCTGTATCTACACCTGCTTCCCTCATTTGTTTCCATTTCAAACACCCTGTGAGCAGGGTAATTGAGTTTGAATTGCTTGGGGGGAATCCTCCCCCCTCATGGTCCTGTGTAAGAGAAGCTCACAGTTCTAATGATTTATTATTTCCCTTCCTAAGTGTATTTGGTGTGTGTGCGCAGCACAGTAGCTACATAAGAGGAGCACACAGGTACTGTCACTTCCAATACAGCCATGAATAAATCCAGGAAAGCACTTCTTCCTTGACCATTTGCAGGGGCACCCCTTTCAAGCTCTAATATAGATTATTTTTAAACCCAGAGCCTCTGTCATATGAGATATGCCTAACTTAACTTAGTATCTTCAAAGACACTGGTTTCTACCCCAGCCCCCAAAGTTCCCACTATTGTGGGAATGGGAGAAAGATTTTTAAGTGATTTTGCAAACATAGTTGTTCCTGTGAATTAAGGTCCACATATAATCAAAAATAGCTCATATCTAGCCATTATGTTCTAAGCTGTGTTGTAAGCATTTTATAGACTTAATAACTTGACACGGTATATCTGATTATCTCATTTCATAGATAGAAGTTTTTAAGTGAAGTCTTACATATTTCTTGGTAATGTAGGACCTACATACCCTTGACTTCATGATCCTTTTGGCTATAGAGAGCAACAGGCAAAGTTAATCAGTGCCTGAAGAGGCTTGGTCACTGGTGTCATTTGAATATGAAGTGTTCCCCATAAGCTCATAGTGCTACTTTAGAAATTATGGAACCTGTAAGAAGTAGGAGCTAACTGAAGGAACAAGGTCACTGGGGTAACCTGTCTCTTGCTCCTTTCTGCCCCATCTTTGCTACTTGTCTGCCATATGGCATATATATATATATATATATATATATATATATATATATATATATATATATGACATCTCCTCTACTAAGATGGACTCACAGCTCTAACATCATGAGGCAAAATAAATTGCCCCATAATTTGTTTATGCCAGATGATTTTGACACATTAAAAAAAATCTAACAAATATAGACAAAAAGATCCTTCTTCAGCCTCTATTTGATTGCTGGAAATGTCACCCAGAGCTTTGAATCACATATAAGCACCCTTATACTTCTGACACCACAATAATGTAGAGGACATATATTTCTTTATCAGCAGCTTCATGTGAATCTGGCCTTCCAGTCATCCTTTCTCAGGATCCAGGTATGTGAGCAAAGCCTTCTAGGATATTGTAGACTGATCCACATGACAACTGAATACCACAAAGTGGAATTCATGAAAATGCGCAGAAAATAATCTAGAAAAATATTGCTCAAATTTCAGACTGACAGAAATATGAGATGCATTTTAAAAGATTTTTATTTAAAACACTAATGTTTGGGAAAGTATATACAAAACAGAACTAACCCAAATATCCTTTGAAAAAAACTGAGGCCAAAAACAAAAGAGGAGGGGGAGGAAGAGGAAGAGGAGAAGGAAGAAGGGGAGGAGAGGAGGAGGAGGGGCAATTTTGAATTTTCCATTTAAAGTACTATGTTATGGATGTTGAATTGGAAACTAGGAAGTCTAATTTCAGAAAATAACTTTTTAGGAAAAAGCTATAATCCATAAATTATGATAATTACATTATATTAATATTACCAGGAGAAGAAATGGCATTAAATTAATAAAACAACTATTAAAACCAGCTAACTAATTGTGAGAACTGTTTATTGTTAAAACTATCAACACTAAAGGTAATTCGGGTTCAGTTTCCAGAGAGACAGGGTAGTTAAACTTTTCACTACACTTCTTCCATGGCCCCTTACTCTTAGTACTGTGTAATTGTTGTGGAAGTTTATTTTTAGTTATACATAAAACAATTGTTTTGTACACTGTTAGGAAAAGGGATGCCTAACCCTTGGCATTTTATATTGTCTACAAGTGTTGGTTTATGTGGGGGGTGTTTAATTGCTCATAATCTGCACCCACTATCAGTAGAACACTCAAGGATTTCTATATCAATAAAAACACCTGAACTGGTATGCTCAGGGTTCCACTGTCCAGCATGGCACTTGCCATGATAGTGGTTCCCTCTACTGAGATCTGTCAGGGTTTGCACATATGACTATGCCTCTGTGTCTTCCTTGGTGAGCTGCCACAGTAGCACACTACTGCATGTAACCTTGATCCAAACCAAACCTTTTGTCTTGTAGAATTGAAGACAGTCCTGTGCTATTCCAATGTGAATCAGACATAAAACAAGTGTAAAGTGTGTGTGCATGTGTGTGTGTGTGTGAATGTTTACTGTGGATTCAAGAGAAATATCAGATTCTCCTGGGACCTGGAATTATGTTATAAATTATTTTAATTATGTTATAAATTATGTTATAAATTATTGTGAGCTACTAGGTATTGGTGCTATGAAGAAACCTCAGGTCCTTAGCAAGAGCAACAAACACTTAACAAATTAGTCACTTCTCTAGATCCATTTACTCAACTTCAAATGCTGAGAAAAGTCTCATATAATTCTTTCCCCCAGTGTGATTACATGTGAGGGTTGTTATAGAACAATGGTTGTCTTGCCAGCAACTGCAGACAAATTTCAACATTATGACTCAGGGACGCTTCTAAAAACTATGAGGTAGAGGGCAGGGATTGTGATAAACACCCTGTCCACAGGTGTGTTCCTGCTCCAACCAACAAATCTTCATACAACTCAAAATGCCAAGTGCAGAAGTGTATCTGGCTTGGAAAGAAGTTGAAGAAGAAAAAATCAATAAGATCACTCAAAAACTGTATTATTCCCATTTTCTAATATGACAGGATTCTAGTATTTAATAATTCTATGATCTTGATATATTCCAATGTTATAAGATACAAAGAAAGCTTTAAATGATTCTTTAAAACAACTATAATTTTTAATTTCAGAATTTATTTGCTATTCCAAGATTCTTGCAATCTAATACTACTCTTTAAAGCTCTTATGATGTTAAGTTATAAGCAGCTCTAATCACAGACTCTAAGACATACTGTATTTGTGGTTCTAATAAGCACTATCTGAGTCTAACAACATGGAATTCTGCAATGCTAAGACAATAACACGTAACATTTCTAAGGACATGTATCCGGAGCTTGAAATTGTATTGAGAAGAGGGAAGATGTCCTAGTTAGGTTATCTATTGTTGTAATGAAACACCATGAACAAAATACAAGTTGGAGAGGAAAGGGTTTACTTACACTTTCATATCATTTTTCATTGTTGAATGAAATTAGGATAGGAACTCAAACAGGGCAGAAACCTGGAGGCAGGAACTGATGCAGAGACCATGAAAGGGGGCTGCTTACTGGCTTACTCCACATGGCTTGCTCAGTCTGCTTCCTTATGTAACCCAGTCCATCAGCCTAGAGATAGTACTACCCATATTGGCCTGGGCCCTCTCCCATTGATCACTAATTAAGAAAATGACTTACAGTCAGATTTTATGGAGGCATTTTGTCAATTGAGGCTTTCTCTCTGATGACTCTAGCTTGTGTCATGCTGAAATAAAACTAGCTGGTACGGGAGAGTCTGTGCTGCAAGACTTTAAACTCCCACTCTGACTAATGGCTAGATTAACAAACTAGAGCAGTGTTTGAAGAGACTGGGTATGAGCAATGAAATGCTTTTTTTAAAAATAGTTTAAATTCACTGGCTCTGATCACTGTTGAGTTGCTGGCTCAAATTTAACTAAGACATAGAACACTGAGTCAGAAGAAGTGGAACGTACCTATAATCCCAACCCTTAGGAGGCAGAGACAAGTAGGCAGCTTTTCTGTAAGTTCAAGGTGAGTCAGGACTGCATAGCAAGACTGAGTCTCAAAATAAACAGACAAAAATGAACACTAGTACTTGTATTGTTTGATTTCCAAAAATACAATTTCATTAAATACCTTTTTATCTCTTTTTTATGACACTTGTTTTGTGGAGATAATTAGATTCAGTCCTTGGACATTCTTTTGTATGTGAACACGTATTTGTTTCTTAATATTTTATTAGTTCTTGAGAATACCATACAATATTGTCTTAGTTACTTTTCTATTGCTGTGACAAAACACCATGTCCAAGGTAACTTATAAGAGAAAGAGTTTAATTTGGATTACAGTTTCAGAGGCTTAGCTTCAGTGACAATGGAGCAAAAAAATAGCTGAGAGATCACTTCTTGATAGACAACGATGAGACAGAGAGAAAAGGAGACATCATTGGTTTCATCTTTTGAAACCATAAGGCCTGCTCCCAGTGACATTCCTCTTTGAACAAGACCACATCCCCCAGTTCTACCAACTGAGGTCCAATTATTCAAACATGTGTCTATGAGGGCCATTCTTATTCAAACTACCATAGAGTGTTTTGATATATTTACCCATCCCTCAGTTCCTCCCAGATCTACCCTCCCTACCCTCATTTCCCTTCCCTCTGAACACTGAGATGTAGTCATACACCTATGGGGTGGCTCAGCACAGAAAGACAAGGAGGTGTTTTCATAGGTGCAAATTTGGCCAGACCACCACCATATCAAGTGCCGACCTGGACAATAGAACCCAGAGCTTCTGCACTCAGGTGTTTTATTGATTCAAAATGCCTCAGGTTCAAATCATAAACAATCAAACATCCCCCACAGAAATCCAAAACCTGCAGAAAATACAAAACACCAAGGCCTAGGCTGCTCTTTTCCCAACAGTGCACAAAAATAATTATTTTAAACAAAACTAAAAATAAACTTCCACAACATTTCCACCTTTCCCTATTAAAAAAAGATTGCTTTACCATTACAACGCAATTTAACACTACAGCAACAAAACTATTTACCAAGAGTTGTTAATGCACAGTACCAAATGAAACCAAACATCTATCAAGCTTCCACAATGTCTTTGGACAGCAGGAAAACATTATCAATGTCCAGTTATCTGGAATTCACTCACAATCTTTTTGGCTCATGTGAAGGGCTTGGATCACTTCTCTGGCTCTGTCCTCTGCAGCACACACAGCTTGTCCTCCAGGCTCCAGCAGACTTTACTCCACTGCTGCTGCTGTTCTTGGTGGTCATCCTATGGTACTGGTATCTCCATAACACTGGGGTCCCTTGTTGCAACTGGGCTGCACTTTTACCAATAGCCTCTCCTGGGCTCTCCTCATGGTGCCAAGTCTCAACTTCTTTACATAATCCCTTCATCTGGGCCTTCAACTACTACTGAGGCTGCACCTTCACTAATGGCCTTTTCTGGCCTCTCATAGTGCCAGGCCTCAGTTGCTTTCTCATGATCCCTTCATGCCTTAAAAACCAGCACCACCTAATTAACACTTACAGTACCAAGTTAGGCTGCCAGCAGGAGATACAAACTTGGTCAGTTCTAGAATATAGCTTCTGTGTGCTGTCCCTGAGGAAAAACTTTCCAGATTTTAAGATAAGAATCTGGTTTACAGGAAAAATAACAGGTCACCTTGTCTGAAGGAAGGGTTCTTTCATGAGTGGAATTCTCATCACCAATATCTGGACTGCTTGTTTTTCTCTTGGTTTTCAGAGAAAAAAAACTGGTCAGTTTAACTAAGCAGCATTTTGGGCTCCGAGCTGCTGCTTCCACAACAGCAGTGGATCCTGGGCCAGTGGGAAGAATCTCCAGTTGATACATTCTGGCAGTTTGACATTCTTTTCCACCACCACTAAGGGGAAACATACAGCCTCTTCCATAGATCTCAAACACAACATCTTGAGCTTCACACACATACAACAAAGCTACCAGAAAAGTCAGTTTGCTATCACCAGTGGTGGGATGGAGCATTGGCTCCATGTTTAGGAAAAGCAGTAAGAACCTTGCTTTTTCTTCCTCCCAGGTAAATTCTTTATCTCTAAGGGCCTCCATTCTATGGCTTTCACCTCGGAGCTTTTTTCCACATTTATTTATTTATTTATTTATTTATTTATTTATTTATTTATTTATTTATTTCACAGTCTTTTATCTTCATTAAGGCTTCTTTCTTTCTCTCTCTTCTCTTCCTTCACGTGACTTCTATTAATACCCTAATCTCTATCCTCTGGTAGCTTCCCTGAGCGTATTTTACCACACTCTGTGAGGTCTGGAGTTTCTTTCTTTTCTTCCTTGTCTCCATGTTGGATTATCTGGCATGTTGTTCTGTTCCATGTTGATGCGCCATTTGTAGTAGTATGCTTACTCTGGTAGTTTACCAAGAGAGACACGGAGGCATTCTAATACGTGCAAGTCCTGCCAGCCATCAACAGAGAGAACCACTGTAATGGCCAATACCATCCTGCAATGGAACCTGGAGTGTCTACATTCAGATGTTTTATTGATTCATAACGCCTCAGGTACATATCATAAGCAATCAAACATCCCCCACAGAAATCTAACACCTACCTGAGGACAATACAAAATGCCAAGGCCCTGACTGCTCTTTTCCCATCAGTGCACAAAACCAATTATTTTAAACACAGCTAAAAATAAACTTTCGCAACATTGAGTCTTCTTTCTTCATTTTCCCTCCATTGAGCCCCGTTTGTTTTGCCTAACACTCTTGGTGGAGAAGGGGTTGCCTGTCCTGGAGAATGGTGTACCTACTAGGGATCACATCACTGAAGAAAACTGACTCTCCTCCCATCAGTTACCAAATGACAATAGCTCTTCAGCTAGTAGGGTTGCTAAGCATACATTTGTGTACAGGTGCATATGCACAGTGATTGACACTGGAAATCTTCCTGCGTCTCCTCTGATCTTGTATATTGGTCAGGGTCTCTTACTTGAACTGAGAGCTCACGAATGCTGTTGAGTATAAGTAGCCAATTTGTTCCAGAGATTCCTTGTCTTTACATTCCAGATTCATAACTGTCTCTTTTTCCACATAATTCTTTTATTCTCCATCCAAATTCTTTTGGTATGTTTTCAGAGTCCTCCTGGATTAGAGATTAGGGATAGGAGAGAATTGTGGAAAAGAGAAATAGGAATGTTAGTGTACGTATCTATTAAGAGGAAATGGAAGTCTATCTTGGGAACAGCAAGTGTTTGATTCTGTGACCTATGACTAAAAGTGATGGGTTTTGCATCTTGATGGATGCAAAGCCAAACTAAGCACATCCAAAAAATTAAAAAGAAATTTTGAAAGAGCTTACCTAAGCAAAGAGGTAAGGAGTTATAACCAAGACAATGTCCTCCATGAACAAAGATGCATGGGCTTTTATTTAGCAAGCCTATACATGTTCATATAAAAAAAAAAGCATTTAGGAAGGAGTGGATACATCTCTAGGAATGCTCAATTTGAGAAAATACTACTGAATAAGTTCTGTTTGGGGTTATACTTCAAGAAAGAAAACTGGTAGATCCATTTGTGGCTTCACCTATTTCAATGTTGTGGACCACATGTTTGATAGCTTTAAAAGCAAGCAGGATTACATTTTGGCATGATAATGTGTGTCACAAAGACAGGACTGTGATCAAGAGAATTTTGAAGGCATGATGACACTCTCCTGATGCTTCTTCAGTAAGGCAGTAAGAGATCAGCATCAGGGAAGTTTTGTAACTTAAAAAAGATATGGAGGTAGTCAGCTGATGTGGGAATTAGTCTAGTTCTGCTGGCTTCAGCGGTGATGCTCTGATTTCTTTTCTTTTTTTTTTAAATTAAATTTGTTCTTTTGAAAATTTCATATAATATATATATATATATAATATAAATATACACACACATACATATATATATATATGTATATATATATCATTGTGCTACTGTTAGCTCAACTTCTCTTTTTTCTTCCCTTCCCCCTTATCATTTCTCTACCAAAAAGACTCTTTCACATATCCATTTCTTGTTTTGTTTTGTGACCCACTGAGTTTAACCAAGATTGTCTGACAATGTTCTTTTCTATGTTTTCATTCTATTATTTTCTTGTGGCTAAAAGCTATGCCATAAAGCCCTCTTCTCATTACTGTTGCTTCATTTCCTGTCCCCAGGAAGCATGTTGCATGTGGGAACATAAGAGAAATAAATATCTAATTACTTAATTCTAACTAGAGTTGAGTCAGCTGCTATCAAGCTTCATCTAAAGATGTAAATTACAGTTTATTTTTAAGTCTCTGCTTCTTCATGAGATGGTGCCATTTCATGACCTCTGATTTTGAAAAGTGACATCAAAAGAACACCAAAATAATGAAACAAAGCCCCAGGGTTGTTTTCAGTTGAATAGAGGACAAAGGAGTTAAAGAAAAGACTTTTGACATAATGTGGTCTATTTTCAACATAATCTTTCACTGCTCCACATTTTAGATAAGAACAGAAAGATCCAAAAGAAACAAAAAAAAAAAATTCCCAGAAATTCAATACACCAGAGAATTAAGAGAAACTCCAAGACTACAACTTAATATCTTCTTAGTGTCACCAGCAAAGCATGTATTTAACATTCTTCTCCCCTTTATCTTCCTAAAGAATAATCTGTGTTTGTATCTTAGATACACAGATCTTTCTGCCCTTTTATAAGAGGAATAGATCAGGAATGAATATTTCAGAAGTCCATAGAAGCTATAAAATATATTCAATGAAAACTGTCATCAATCCTCATCAATCCTCTGCTGGAAAGACCAAATTGGTTCAGAGTACCAGGGGAGGGAGAGTACATGTGAAAGTCCCAGAAAGGGTGATTCCAAACAGATTCCCAGGGCAGCAGAGAAACCACAGCACACATTTGGTGGGATTGGAAATGGAAAGTTAAATGTGAGGAATAAACATATCCACACATGTGTAGACTGAATAAACTGGATAATTGAAAGGCAGACTGTCGAAAGAAAAGTGGTAGATTTTTAATTACTTTCCTTCTCCTTTAATGTTGGCCTGGTGCTTCTTTTAAACACAACAAACTCAGAGGCAAGAGATGCTTTTGTATTTGACAAAATGATTTAATATTTATCGATCTCTCTGCTTCATCTATGAAATTGATTTGGTAATCCATGTCACAAATATTTTTGGGCACTCTAAAATATGTTACCCTCCCTCCTCTATCTCTCTCTGCCATCATTTCCTTCTAAAAGACTGTTTGCCCCTCTTGCTGTAGGGCATATGTCATATTCGTATTTTGCCCCTCTTATCATGGTATCTGGTAAATAAAGAGCCTTCAGGAAATATCTTTATATGGAACACCTCTTGGGAGACAGAGAAATCCCAGGTAAGTTATGCTAAATTTGGGCTTGACAGATAAGCAAAAACAATTAAAACTATGCCATACCACTCTGTGAGAAGAACACAGAGAGACTGTGAGGGAGAGAGGGAGGCTGTACTTAGCACCAGTCAGTCAGTCACAGTCTTTCTTGTCACTACAGAGATGAAAGCAGAAAGGTCACTCCAGCTGGCCTGGATAGAGTGTTCCTGAAGGAAGAACAAAATTAAAATCCTGAAACTCTCAGCGCTCGTGTTGCCCAGTAGACCATACCAATTACTTACATCTCTTGACTGTAAGAAGCTTTGACAAGCAACAAGTGTGGGACATGCTGGGAGTTGATTATTCCATTGAATATGCTCTGGATAAGTTGGATAAATGAAAGGCATGCTGCTCGCCTCTGAATTCTGGACCGAGGAAGTAAAGTAGAAGTGGCAAATACAACATTTCAGTGAACTCCAGCAACTAGCTTCAAAGACACCAGACTCAGACCAAAGCATGAGGTTCATAGGATGGAGCAAGGTGTTCAGTGCATAACGATGAGCAATGTCACTCTTTGTGTACATGTTACATACAGATATCCTGAAGGCCAATTCCAATTCAGCACACACATTTCAAAGGCTGACTTTTCTTGTGCTTGTGTATTCATCACTCATTGTGTGTGTGTTTCTTTCATGTGTTCAGAGCTAAGCTTGGCACTGTGGAAGATAAACCAAGTCCATACCATCCTCAGGAATGTCCTAACTGACGAATGATCACTTAATCATTCAAATCATCAGACAGAATTGTGATTAGTTCAAAGGAGAAAGTGTAGTGTCTGGAAACATTGTGCTATGAGGGACATACGTTGGAATGTCAGCTAATGTCTCTCTGAGGAAACGATATAAACATAATACCTAAAGTTGTGCTGAAGATGCAGGCAAAGGCCAGGCTCTGTACTAGGAGGACCTACACTCTCTGGCATAGTTCTAGTGACTGTGTACAGAGCGAAAGAGAAATAGAAAGGCTCATGGTGAATAGTGCTCATCACTATGCTCTCATAAGTAAAAGTCGGAAATCATGAACAAATTCAAGCAAGTGTGAACAATAGAGACATTTGCTCTTTCTCTCAAAAACCTAGCCTAGCCTATTCCCAAATAGATCTATCATCACTTGAACTTATAAGAAGTCCACTAGAGGTAGTGTAGTTTATTTGCTGAATACATGTGTTCAGCAAGTCAGCTCAGAAAACTCTCCCTCAAATATGGTTGACTGCACTGATCCCTCAGCCCTCTGGGCTAATAAAGTCACTGTCCTGATATGAATGATTGCACAAAATTCTGTGTACAGATTGATTTAGATTGGTCATAATTCATACCTCAGAATACAACATGGATCCTCTAGATAGCGAAAGGAATAGAACACAGTTCTGGTGGAATGGAAGGAGCGGGATGTGTGGGATAGATGCTGAGTTAGACAGCATAAGAGCTCTGGTCTTAGATCTGGATTCCATTTTTGTTTTCCCTCCTACTGGCAATGGCAAGCTACACAAGAGCTTAAAACCTCACTGTCAGCTTGATCACATTTAAAATAGGAAAACATAATCATATACTTCCCTGTGAATTGGTTATAATAATGAAGAGCACAACTTTCAGTGTAGATTATGACTTTGATACATAAAATGTGACACATGCCAGACCCTTTTTCCTTCCCTGAATTTTCATCCATTCTGTCCTTGGAAATGGAAAAAAATTCATTCCCATATATACTCATAGTGAATCTGTGAAGGAACCAATGCCAAAAACTGCTTTGAAAATTGGGAGTAGAGGAGAGTATAATAGGGAGGGTCAGTTAATCTTCACCAGACACTTTATAGGATTGACAGTCACCAAGAATATTAGTAAAGTATACCTCTACAATATGTGTGAGGCATTTCCAGACACTTAGATCTCATGGGCTGTGACAAAATAAATGTCGTTATTTGCTGCTGAAATAAAAGCATGAATAGATTATTGGGAGAGGTTGGAACTATGCAGATCCTTAAGGGATGTCTTTGAGGGCATATTTTGCCCTGGCTCCATTTGTCTCTCTTTACTTCTTGTCCATTATGAGATAAAGAGCGTTCTGTACACTCCCACCACTAGGAAAGCTTTACCTCATCACCAGACCAGAGTCACTTGAGCCAACATTGAAAATCGAAGGCACTAAAACGCTGAGAAAAATAAATCTGCTCTTGCTGATGTGGTTTTGTCAGTAATTTGCTCATAGTGATGATACAAGCAGTTATCACAGAGATCAGATCTTGCATATGAGGGAGAAGGACATAGTCAGAAAGAATGGTGCCTAATGAGCAATGGATACAGTATGTCTGTGTGGAAGAAGGTGAGTGATGCAGAGCAGATGAGGTATAGGTGCAATTTCTTTAAAGATGTTCACCTGCCTGACCTCAGAACCAATCTTTCTGGTGGCTCAGGTGTCTTATTAGATAAACTTCATTTATGTGCTTTTCATCAGCAGGAATTCTCAATGAGGCAAATCCTAGAGTCATGTGGAAGGACCATGAATTCCGTGAGTTCAGCCATGTACCCAGACACACAGATACTGTCTAAACTCATCAAAGATCCAACTGTAGGAACAATATGTACTTAAACAAGAATAATGAAATAATATATATGTATATATATAGATATATATAGTTTAATTTATATTTGTACATATATATATATATATATATATATATATATATATATACACACACACACATATACAGAGACCCGCAAAATAAATATACTTTGAACCACATTGTGAGAAAGTTTAGTTTAGATCATTTAACATGTTAACAAGCAAACATAAGATGCTAAATTGGATGTGTGTGTGTATGTACATGTGTGTGTGTGTATATATATATAGAGAGAGAGAGAAGAGGAAGAGAGAGAGAGAGAGGAAGATAGAAAGTAGAAGGAGTAAACTGGTCTCTCTCTTTGCATTTTTGCATTGTCAAAGATAGAAATACAGAATCTGAATATCTGAGTATCTGAGTAAGTTTGTTTCTACTTCTTTTCTTTTCTTTCCTTTTTTAATTTTTTTTATTTTTGGTTTTTCATGACAGGGTTCCTCTATTGTAACTCTGGCTGTCCTGGAATTCACTCTGTAGACCATGCTGGCCTCGAACTCACAGAGATCTACCTGACTCTGCCCCCTGAGTGCTGGGATTAAAAGCATGTGCCACCATCACCCAGCAAATTTCAATAAATTAGGGGAAAATATTCAGCTTGTCTACAAAAAAAAGGAAAGAAAATTGAAGAAGAAAGAATTGTAAAGACAAACTTTTCATAAAACCTGGAAGTCTTAGGAAGTTCTGCTATGTATAGAGAATTAAGAAATGATATAAAAAGAACATATCTGTCAGTGTTTACTTCTGGAGCATCATAGGATACTGTTAGTGCTTTAAGTAACATAGAGAATGGGAGAGGTAATCCATAGCAGACATGAGCACAGAGGCAGCTCAAAATGCTGGAAGGAAGCATAAGAAGATAAATGACGAAGATGCAGCAGTATGGGAAGAGATTTGAGAATGAATATCTAGCCCATTTAAGACAAAATCCTGTAATCACAGACCATCTTTAAAACAGGAACATTTTTTGTATTACTTTTCATAGAAGCCTGTCATCATAACATAGGAAACATGGGTAAGTGACGACAGACAGAAGCAAGTAAAGAGATATACTTAAAGACTCATTTAAGGACAACAAGCTCCTGAAAATAGGATGCAATAAAGAATGACAGGAGACTCAAAAAACATGAAAAGGGGATAATAACAATGCGTATCTTCAGTGGTGTATCATATTGCTAACTTGACAGGATCTAGAACCACTTCTAACATAAGCATAAGGGCATGTCTTTAAGGGATTGCCTGGGATATGTTAATAGAAATGGGAAAAAATCTTCTAAGTGTGGTTGCCTTACACCATGGTCTAGAGTCCTAAGTTACATAAAAAGGAGAAAACAAGCTGAGTTCTACTTCAACAGCCACCCATGCTCTTAACTATGAGTGAATGTCTCCTGACTGGCTGCCTCTAGCTCCTACCATCCTGTTATCCTCACAATGATAGACTGCACTCTGAAACTGCAAGCCAAAATAAAGCCCTATTCCTTGAAGTATTTGGTCAGGTATTTTGTTTTAGCAATGAGGAAAATAACTAATTCATTCGATATCTTAAGTAACATCTTCTTAAAGAAGCAGAAAAGTGTGAGACATCCTAGACTTTGGGGAAAAGAAACAGCATTTTTCTGTGAAGAATCCTAGATTTAGTTGCTGGAAATAGAGCCTAGATTTTGTGTGAGTATCTGACAAAATCCCACTATCTAAAGTTGAGAAGATATGAAGAAAAAAAAAGATGTATTTATGTTTCAGGAGTTTCATGATAGTGTGAGAAATCAGAAAGAAATAATTTTGTATTGTTCATATATGCCTTGTTGATAATCATTAATTGCATTATGATTCTGATCCACAAAATCTCTTGGTGTTATGGAGAAAAAATCACACCCCACCCTACTAAAATTTGTATGTTGTACTTATAACTCAATGTGTTGCTATATTTGGAAATGGGTCTTTAAAACTTTAATTCATGTTACATGAGGTCTTTGGGGTGGACCCTAATCCAATATGGTTGATGTCTTTATAAGATGAAATTAGAAAACAGGTATGGTGTGAGCACAGTGAGTAGACATTAAAGGAAGAGAGCCATATATGTAGCAGAGAGGGGAATTCTGGGTCCTGTTGATGATAGATCTCTTCCTTCTGGCTTCTAGCTTGGTAAGAAAATAAATTTCTGTTATTTAACAATTATTCAGTTTATACTACAGAGCCTCCCCCCAAATAAATGTTTTTGATACCACACTGTGAGAAAGTTTACTTTGGATAATTTAAGATGCCGAGTTGAAGGAGTATTAAGTTTTTGGATACTTTTTGGGGGGGTTGCCATTTGAATTAAGGTACTTAGTGTTTCATTATTAAAATGACCCACCTTGCTGATTAGCCAGATGTATACAGATGAAGATGAAGGTTTGAAGAAAGCTGTGTAAAAATGCAAAGATAATGGGTCTTTTATTTTTGAGGGAAGGCCTTATTATGTAGCTCAGGCTAGCTTCCTTTTTGCAACCCTCTTACTTTTGCCTCCTTAGTACTCCAATTATGGGCTAAAGATATTACACCCATTTTTTGAGAGAATAACCAATCATGACTCACCATCCAAGGGGAACTAAGGAAAGGGAGGATGGGATATTCCTTCTTACCATGCCTTATCCCACTTCTAATCCCAGACTTTCTGAGGAAGACAGAATTCGGGAATGTGGACATTTCCTTGAGTTCATCTTTGCTGTGTATTTGAAAAGACTTGATATTGTAAAACACAACAGGATGATATATCTAGAGTATGCTAAGTGGGTATAAGAACTGCGACAGTGACAAATCCGGAGGTGGTTTTCTACAATAGTCACCATGAACACAGGCTCCAGGTCCTGAGTGTCCTTGATATTGATGAGGGCCCTAGCACTTGAGATGGTGAGGCAGGGGGGTTGCCCCAAGTTTGAAGTTGTCTGGGGCTATTGACTGAGTTCTAGGCCAAGACAGGCTACAAAGTGAGACCATCTCTCAAAGAAAGAATAAACAGAGAGAGGTGAGAGGAGAGGATGGGTACTGGCAATGACAGATTTGGAGTGATGACAGGGAAATGGTGAGTGGGAGAGAGATGACAAAAGTTATAATTAATAACTACTGTTCTAGTAGATAAAAACAAGGAATAACTGTGACCGCACTTATGTTACAGAGAGAACAAGGGAAAACAACCCATTTGAAGCTGATATCATATAAGTCCTCACTGATAAGATAATACTTTGCAAATATAAAATAGAACCAAGAAAGACCTACAAGGAATATGAAGGATGGTTTTAGGCAGTAGGGGTATGCCGAGAGCCATTGGACCCTTGGATATTCGCCCGCTAGAAGCAGTAACTTGCTTTCGGCCATCACTGCACATAGCCTTTAGTTATATAAGTTCATAGTTAAATCAGAGTTAGATTAGTACATAGTTAAGAAAAACAAGCAAGATCAAAACACCATGATCTTCTCCGAGAACAAGCTAATGTTTAGAAATAGCCCAGGTGAGTGAGTAAACTAGCAACTTAACCTCCTTGCTTCCTGGTGACCTTTAGAGCATAGCTAACATCCTGCCCTACATTCTGCTCTGCCCAAACACCTGCACCGCTTACCCCCTCCCTACATCCTGCTCTGCCGACTATAAAGCCCGCCTGAGAAAAATAAAATTTGCCAGCTTGATCAGAACCTTTGTCTTGCTGGACCTTCCTTGCATCTCTTGTTCCTCATTCTCCCCTACAGGTCTGGTGGTCACCATTGACTGTCCGGCTGGCCCAGACAGGGGTAGAACAGGAGAGGGTGAAAAGAAGTATAAATAACACTACATGGTAAGTAAAGGTCTATGGAAAAATTACTATTTTTACCTGAAATTACATATAATACATATATATGTGAGTGTATATGTTCAGATAGATATGTCTGTGGGTATATATGTCGAGAGACAGAGAGAGAGAGAGAGAGGGAGAATGGTTAAATGCAGTTATAGCAGTTGGGATGATGATATTCTTCCCAAGATTATCTAACAAAAATGTCAGCACCAGGCAGGAGAAACCTTTTGAGTTGTTGACCACGGAAATCCAAGAAACTCCAAAACCAATACAGATTATTTCATCACTCTTGATTGCTTCCCAGAAGTTGAAAATGGATTCCTATTGCTGAATATATCATGCACTTTTAACATAGGACTTGGAGGATTTGAGTAGAAACTGACCTGAAAGCCCCCTCCCTAAGAACAAGCTTTCAGTTCCAGAAGGCTTATGTGAGATGCTAAGGGATAAAATGCAATAAGTAATCCTAATTAGTCACAGTGTTTATGAACCATAACAATTGGTTTCTAAAGGTGAAATAGTGGCACCTATATCTTGGCAGTAACCAATAGCTTTCAAATTTGATCCAAGATCCACTAAGTGGGGAGGAAATCTTGCCTGGCACACATACCTAGTGAGGTCATGGATCTTAGAGAATCTACTACTTCCAGTTTCCTAAATGAGTATAGTATAATTCCTAGCTGCATTCTAAATACTCATTCTTATACCTACAAATCAGTGTAGCTCTCACTCCTAATCAAGGAAACTTTCTGCAGCTGAAGGAGATCGGTACAGAAATCCACAAGTCCTTAGAATGCAAAGAGTACCTGACAGTGAGGCGCTCCGCCCCAACTGACATATCTACAACACAACTCCTGCACCCAAGGCTCAGTAAATATCTCAGAAGTGAGAAGAGAAAGATGATAAGAGCCAGAGAACCAGTAAATCTGCTGTGCAATTGTACCTTTAGCTGTGACAGGGAAGATAAATCCATAAAACCTTAACATGTCTGCCTAAAGAGGACATGTACAATTCCAATGCCAGTTAATATTCCAGCATAGATGGGGAAAAATCTCACACGGTTCCACACTTAGATGAAGAGAAATTGACAATTACAATTTCTGAAAGAGGAAAATTTAGATGTCCCAGGGATGAGCACCCTGATTGGTTAAACTATACCAAAATGTCATCCCTAGAAACATGTACTCACAGGCAATACTGACAGGACTCATCAGATTGTGTGTGTGTGTGTGTGTGTGTGTGTGTGTGTGTGTATTTACTTATTTATTTATTTATTTATTTATTTATTTATTTATTTATTTATTTATTTATAACAACAATGTTTTAAGAATAGAAACTGTGGATTTGAGAGGGATCGGGAAGGTAATTCAGACATGGGAGAGACAGGGAAGTAAAGAGAGGGGAAAATGATGTAATTATACCTTAATAACATTAAAAAGAACAAAAGAACAAGTATAAAAGGCCCGTTGGCAAGAATATGCTTAGTTTTGTTGAGGAAATTATAAGAAAGTGGGTGTGACTAGATTATGTATCAAGGAGATACAAGTAAATGCATCTAGAAGACTAGCAATAGTGGGTAGAGGGAAGCAGATCTTACAGGGATTTAAAGTACTTTAGGCCAAGATGGTGCACAACATTGTTTCAGTTTCCCTATTTTGAGGTTCCCAGTGTCATCATTGAACCCGAATGATGGAAAGTTGTACACTTGAGCAACAGCACGGCAAGGGCTAGCTTAGAAGGAGATAACGAGGGCAGAGTCAAGACAGCATATGAGCAGGTGGGATGAGCATGAACATTATGGACCCAAGCAGAAAGTCAGCTGGGTAGCTCATGTGTCCCCAGTGACCAGGCTGAAGGGACATCTGGGTGCGGAAGTGTCTCTTTGCCCTTACCATACCCTTACTTTCTGATTTATCAGTTCATCCTCCTACTCCGGTTGATGTTGCACTCATACACACTACCACAAGGGGGCAGCATTGAGAGCTGAGGTGATGCTTCATCTTGTAAGCAGATGTTGACCTCATTTGGAAATGCCTTGTCCCTGAGCTCACTGACAGCTAATGTGGCATCTCTGTGCTTGGCAGGAAGCCATCTGCTTTTCCTGGAACCTGATGAGGAGCTTGGGTTTTACAGTTGCACCTGTGAGACAGCATCGTATCACTTTCGTCATCAAGGAGTAATGGGAACAAATGGAGTCGGGACTTTGGAAATTAGTTTAGATCCAGTCGTCACCATCATCTTAAACATGAACTCAGTGGTGATTATGAGCTGAAAATTGGGATTAAACTCTTTAAATGCAGGAAATGCCCTCATAATTATGACACTCTGTGGTTCTATCACTCTCTTATTGAGATGAGGAGGACCAAACTAAAGAAACTTGCCCGGCTCCACACAGACTATACTCTTGGGCTCAGAATATGCCCAGTCACTCTGCGTTCCATCCGTGGAGGTATGCTGACAGAACTACGTGGCTAATGATGCCCCGCTCGTTATCATAGTGAAGTCCTGAAAACCTCACTCTACTCACCTTAGGTTCTGCAGCCAATTCACGTCAGGAGCTAAGCGATTCTGCAAAACTTTTTATTTCATTCTCAACATAACTTGAATTTTTTAAAATAGCAAACAGTAGCTGGACAGGGACTCAAACCTGTGAGGCTAATGATTGCTCATTTTCTGTGAGCCCCACAATGCGAAGAGTCTCTGCAGAGAGCAGTATGAGGCTCAAAATTACAGAATGCAGATTTGGCTTGGTGTCAGAGTTCCAAAGTGACATGGTGTGACAGGAGAAGAATCTGAACCATACATACATTTCAGTTTGAAGTTTGGAGTAGTCTTACTTTTTAAAGTTTAGGATACGGGGTTCTGCTCAACCGAACACTTGCCTACCACGTAAGGCTCCTCAGCATTGTGGAGGAAAAAAAGTATTTAAGAAGCATGTGGGGAATTTTCAACTTCCCAAATCCCTCTCTGCCTTGCAAAGAGTCTTTTTTCCCTCTCTGACCCTGCTTTATGTGTGTGTTTCCTCTCCCCTATTAAAAGCATTTCTAAAAATGATAATAAAGCAGATGAAACAGGTTTAAATTTTTAGTTTATTTATCAAAATAGCATCATGTCATGCTGTAAACTATAAAGGTTAATGAGATATTTCACGCACATGAACACAAACACATCCTCAAATCAGTGCTCACGATACTCTGAGTGTACAGGCCAATTCCAGATCACCATATTTGAAGGTATAACACCACCAAGTTTCTAGTTGTCTTTCTGTTGTCCAGTGAAGTAAACATGCTGAGGTATGTGTACAAACACATACACAGACACAGAGAGGTAGGGAAGGAGAAAGAGAGAGGGGGGGGGGTATTTATTCTTAAGCAGGTTATAGACTATAGAAATTTCAGAAGCCACGTTTATTTTCCAGTTTTTTTTTTAATGCTCTAATGCTTTGACGGTGGCCTACACCCACTCATAGGCCTCTAGAGTTTCCATGCATATTTGCATCCTTGGGGACTCATTTCATTCACTCTTTACATCCTATCTTCTCTTTCCCAACCTTGCTTTAGGTTTTGTCACTCTGAGTCTTTCTTTTTCGCAGATGACACAATCTGACTTCAGGACACACTGCTGAGATAGGGAGGAAGTAGTTTTGCCTTCCTTTCGTTAAGAAAATGGAAGATTCAAATAATATGAACATACAGACAAGTCACAAAAACAGCTCTGCTTCAAGCCTGTCACCTGATACCAACTTTGTCTCCCCTGAAGGAGACATGAACCAAATTTCATTGGTTTGAGCTTTAGGCTACAGGAGTCCAGGTGTTCTCTGCTCTCCGTACTGGTTCATACTGCGTGTTTCTAGAGGCTAGGAATCTTGTGTAGATGTTTCTTTTGCCCTCCCCACTAGTCACAGCTGATCATCCAAGTGTTATTGATAAAAATTGACCCACTTACTTTATCTGTCCCCCTCTTCCTGTGAACGCATTTTTCACTTAGGGTAGTTCGTTTGTGGATACATTGAATTTCTGGTTCATGGCCATGGCAGAAAGATCTGTGTCAGGAAATAATTTTTTTTTGTTTTTGTTTTTTTCTGAAATAAAAACAATAGAGAGTATATGTCATCAGTATATCTCAGTTTGCATTTTTCAAATTACCTGGCAACTTGGAAGCCAGTCTCTAGACCATTGCCTCTTTCTCAGTCTCTATGCTTACATGTTTTCGTGCTTGTCTATATGAACAACTGACAAATAGACATCTCTGTCCCAGATTTCAGCCCCACACTTACAGAACCTCTTTTCACCTTTGTTAATGTTCCATGACATGAACGTGCTTTAAACAGATGCTTGGATCTTTCCAGAAGTTTCATAAGAAGAAAATAAGTATATTTAACAACTGATCTTAACTAGGATAGGCTCTTCAGCCTTATCAACATATGTGTATGATGACTGGGTTTGTGTCTTCTATCTTCTTAGACATTATATCTAAACTGAAGTCTAACACATGATCACCCAAAGGGAGAAGCCAGGCTACATGTTCCTAAGTCCTGCTTGAAAGGAATGGGATTGAACTTCATTTCCTGACTGTGAAGTTGCTCCTTCAGCCTTGGCATTTGAATGATGGGAACCAGAGCATTACAGAACCCACAACTGTCACTGGGCAACAGGAGAATAAAATTGATTCCTGTGTGAGTGATCCTTCAAGGAGGCAGCCAGAAGACTGATACCCATTTTCTCCTACCCCTTGTCATCAAAGAGCAGCCACTCTATCCAATCAAACCAGGAACCCAGGAACATCACTTGGATGTTCTAGCTCTTTCCATCCTTTACCACGTACATTCATTTGCAAGGTCTCTTGATTCCATGTTGAGTTGCTCTTTCCACTTCCACTCTCCCCCATCCTCTACCCCTCAATAGCCAGATGGCCACTGATGTCCCTCACCTGGATCATCAAAGTAGCCTCTGCACTAGTGTTCCATCTTCCTCCTCACCACATACTGTATTCTATTTTATGCATAGTAGTCAATGCATGCTTTTAAAAATACAGGTTGAAAGATGGCGGTCTTGGGCTAAAATGACTAGTGTTTTCATATCTCGAGACAGATACCATCCAAACTACCTCCTCAGACCCGCGAAGGCATTTGTGGCAGAGGTGGCACTGGTGAGCGCCTTGTGGGTGTCACTGGCAGCCATGCATCCCACCTCCCTTCATGGGATCCGTTTTCTCACAGTTTCACCCCACTATCTACACTTCATCACAGCCGATTTCGCTGTTTCCTCTGCAGGTAAGTCTGTGAGGGGAGGTATGGGGTTCACCTGTTCAAGACTCTGTCAAGGACTGCTTTGCTGGCAGGTCTCCTCATTTAGCATTTATTAAGTAAAGCCCATCTTCCTATTCTTTATTTCAGTCAAAAATTTTACATAATATGCTTTTAAACTTGTAATTTCAAATATTTTGATATTTGTCTCTTGTCTCAAAAATATTTTTGAAAGATTCAAATGTAAAATATTATGAAAGCATACAATGGGACTTTTGATATTGTTCTTCAGTTTTATCTATCATTGGACAACATAGTTCATAGTATTGAGGAAATACTTATTTAAGAAGGGAGAGAAAGGTATTGTGGGTAGAAGGAAGGGAATGAGGACAAAGGAAGGCAGGAAGGAAGGAAGGAAGGCAGGAAGGAAGGAAGGAAGGCAGGAAGGAAGGAAGGCAGGAAGAAAGGAAGGAAGGAAGGAAGGCAGGAAGAAAAGAAGGAAGGAGGGAAGGAAGGAAGGAAGGAAGGCAGGAAGAAAGGAAGGAAGGAGGGAAAGAAGGAAGGAAGGAAGGAAGGAAGGAAGGAAGGAAGGAAGGAAGGAAGGAAGGAAGGAAGATGGGGGAAAGGAGTAGGAATAATAGCAGTTAGTGAGCCTTTAACTTAACAATACTGATCTTTCCTTTGTATATTGAACCACATGAATTGAGTAATATCAGGGATTTCTGAGTGATAAGCAAGACACACATAGTAAAATGCTCTGAAGATGACAGTAATCAAGGTATGTTAACAGCCCTTCATTGCTCACCTCTCCAAGGACACCTTTCACCATGCTAAAACTATACTGTTTGTGGCTCACTTCCCAGCCCCAGTCCCCTCCTCTGCTGCCAAAACCTGCTCTCTGTTTCTTCAACTTCATCCATATTTACCCTCCCATCATTATAAAGTACTTACTCTTTCATACTGCTCCATTTACCCAAGTTGTGAGTTGCATACCTGCTCTCTGTGTTGATATGAGATTCTGTGTGCCTGTCATGACTGTGAGACAGCAAGGCAAAACCCTAAGCACACTGCTTTGTAAAGCCTTCTGATTTCGTGATGAGCAAGGACATATGGTCTTGTTCACTACAGCACCAGCACTTAGACAAATAACTGGCAGTGCGTAAATACTGTCTGAGACATGAAGACGTGATTAAACAGTGAATGCAAAAGTGAATGTAGATTATTCTCACCATGGGAGCTGTATTCTCTATGTCAGTGTCTACTGTGATGAGATGGCACGCATATGCATGGCATTGTAGTTATACCTTTAGATAGGTGGTTATTGCTTTCTACATATTTTTCTTTGGACTTGTGATCCAGTCAGACTACAAACACATATATACTGTTCATCCAAAAAAGCCACCAGGAGTTACATAGAGACATCCTCTGCAAAAGAGGAGTCCTTAATTTAGTCTGACAACTTCTTTTAAGTAGCCAAAGTGAACTGGAAATCTTCCCTTGAGACATTCATTGGAAAATACAGTTTGGTTTACTTTAATAACAGAATGTCAAGTGACTTCCAAACAAAACAGTGCGCTGTGCCTCTTTCTCCTTACAAATGGAGTCACTCTCGAAGAGGCCAGCCTCATTTTTCACTAATATGTATTCTGAGCTCTTTGAGCCCAACCAACGTACTGCTTTCAACTCCAGGCTGGGCATCATCAGTCTTTTAAAAACTGACCCTGAGTTTTCCAATCTGAAAATACTGGGATAAATCTTACTGCCTGGGATTATTTTCTAAATGAAATAGAGGGGAGAAGACAAGCAGAAGGGAATGTGTCAATAAAGGTGGAGCTTTGGTGAAGGTCAAGCAATAGAAAATGCTCATCATACATTTAAAAGGAACAAATAATAAAGTGATAGTCCTGGCTGACCTGGGAATGCCTCACCTGCGAGGTAGAGGAGGCTATGTTTATATCTATAGTCTGTAGAGGTCAACAGGAACATCCTTGAAGGAAAACCTGCCCTATTTGGAACAGACAAAGGCACCTCAAAACATCATGTTTATTATGAGTGATACAGAAGCACATATCAGAATGTAAAAGTGGGTCTACCTCATTTCAATAGAAAACAATTGATAAAATGTTGCTTAGACTCCTTGTTCAAACAAAACAAGACAGTGTGACTTTCTTTGTTCTTTTACACTAAACAACATCATTAAGTCCTAACTGGCATAGAAGAGTCAACCATCAGAAGACTACAAGATATAAGAAAATGGGCTAGCTTTGAATCTAGGTTGGAGATGGAGAACAGTGGTGGGACACCTTTTATCTCCTAACCCAAGGAAGGAAGCCTTCAGATATAAAGCTGCCCAGCTACTGACTCACTAAGACAGCCCAGGTTAGCTCATTCTGCCTCCAAGTCTGACACAATCTTCCTGACAATGGGTTATTCTAATATCACTTGCAAGAAAACTGGTAGCCTGTAAAATAATGAAGAACAGCAAACTATTCCCTCTGTATTGCTTCCAAAGCTGCCTTTTCCTCAAAGAAACATTTTCGGGTACAAGCACAAAGACAATAGTGACATCGTGTAACTTGAACTGAAAAAGACAGCCACCTAATGCACATCAGAGTGATTTAGATATTAAAATTATGTCACGAGAACTTTAATGAAGTGGTAATAAAAATACTTAGAGGTCACTTATACATTATCAGGGCCAGAGAGGTGGCTCAGTAGTTCAGACCACACACTGCTATTACAGTGGATCCAGTTTGGATCCTAGTACCTATATGAGGTAGCTCTCAACTTTCTGTAACTCCAGCTCCAGAGGTATCTCATGCCTCAGACCTCCGTGAGCACAAGCACTCATGCGCAGACACATTGACACAGAAATACATACATAGTTAAAAAATACAGTGGATCTTTAAAAGTTCTATATTCTGGCACAGTGATAAAAGATAGGCATTCTCAGCATAAGGAACCATACTATTAGTTATGTATCTAAAATACCTGTAACACATGTAAATCATTGTGTAAATATGCATACATAGATTGAATCAAATTTTCCCATCTGGGATTAGACATCAGAAGTGTGATCTAAATATAGCGACAGAATTTATTAATTCAAAGTGTGTGTGTGTGTGTGTGTGTGTGTGTGTGTGTGTGTGTGTGTGTGTGAGTACTTTTAAAATGATATGAAGAGGAAGAAAAAACAATTTTCAGATGCAGAGACAACTTCTCAAAGCTTCTAGCTAGCAGTAGGATTATATTTAGGAAATAAAAACAATTCACCAAGCTCAACAGTTAAAAATAATGAAGAGATGAGATCGAGCATGTTTGGGGTAGTATGACTATAAGTCATGAAAGTGAGGGCACTTAAAGGGATGATTGTGGATCAATAGATGTGGAAGGGATGTTATGAGAGTTATAATACATGTATGAAATTGCCAAATAACAAACCCAATGGCTAAAAAAATAATGACAAATAGAAATCTCACTGACAAGAACACACAAATAACACCAGACTATGAAAGGAAATTTTCAGTGGCATTATCCATCAGAGAGAGGCACTTTAAAACAACTGTGTTACATCGCTGTGCAATGTCAGAATTTCACTGCATCGGTGAAATTAATAAAGAAAAAATATGGCAACCCAAATACTGGTGGTAAAGAAAAAAGAAACAATTTATATAAATTTGTTGGAAATGTACCGTTAGTTTTACAACTTACTGTAAAATGAATCAAAATGATCCTGCATCCAGACAACTGCTTGTCTGCTTATTTTTCAAACAGGAGAGGGGGGAAAAACTCATTGTCATTCAAAAGAATCTGTGCCCAAACATCCACAGGATCTATATGTGGAATAGACTCAGAATGAAATCTACCTGGATGACCTTCAACAGATAAGTTGTTAACAATCTGCTACATACACACCGTGGAGTACTACTCAGCAATATAAAGGTACAAACAACAATTTGGAACATCCTCTAGGAGTTATTCTCTGTGTAAAGATGCAATTCCAAAAGGCTTTATTCTGTATTATTCTGTGTACATAATACTTTGAAATGATACTTCAGAAAGGGAAAGAAAATTAGTGATTATTGTCCTCTCTCTTAGCCATATGGGATTTCAGATATAAATTCACTCTGCCTACTGCCAGGAATATGCTTACCTGCAGAGAACCTGAGAAATATAATTAAATCCAACCAGGGGAGGTGGTGAGAGTGAGTATATTCATCAAATAACATTCTCTGCCTCAAAATGGAAGATTCCTGATACAAACACAAAACTGTTCTTTCTACAGAGGTACGTAAGTTATAAGGAATAAATGTATAGATATCATCTCATGTCTTAAGGCCCAGTGTCAACTGGATAGTATAAATTTAAATGTGTTTTTTTTTTTATTTGACAGGGAAGGTAAGATGGCTCAGTAGGTAATGATACTGACAGTCTAAGTTCATCACTAGGATGCACACAGTAGAAGGAGAGAACTGACTCCTCCTGCAAGTAGTCCTCTGTCTCTGCTTGTGCACCGTTATACCTGCCCCCCTCACACAAATACACAACAATAAGCAAACATGTTTTATTTATTCATTTTTTGTCCTTCTAGGTATTGGCTGTCTTGAAGTTTTATCCCATAGGCCCTATGCACTGACTATGCTGAAAAGCTGTATATGCTTTGGATGGTAAATTGCATCTCCAACAGTAAATTAGGAAATTTATTCTTGTTAAATCCCTGTCCTACCACATAAGGCCCCCATATATCATAAAACACCAGTGTAAAGCTGTGGTCCCCAGTATAGATTGCATTTGGCAATGACTGGAGACATTTTTGGTCATCCTATATTGGGATAGGATGGATATCTTATGTATGCAAGGCAGAGATGCTGTTGTTAATTCCTCTACAGTGTGAGGGAAGAGGCCCTGAATGCACTACAACAGTGAGAAAACTGAGCATTTCCAGTGGTTAGTAAATAATAGCTGATCCATGGGATCATGCGTTCTCATAGGATAAACAGCCATAGTATACCCTCTTACATGGTCAGTGGTGCCAAAGAGATAGGCAGAGTCAGCTCTCACAATGCCTAAAACATGTGTGACCCTGCTAACCTCCCTGAAAATTAGGCTTTTCACCTCCAAAGTAAGAGATAACACAGCTTATGAGCATGTATGGAGTTTAAATGGGACTGTAATGGGATGTTAAGATGGCACTCTTCATGCTTCATGGAGCATGAACTCTACAGATGCTACAGTCTAAATTAAGTTGGAAACAGAATACCGGAGGCAAACAACTAGGGACATGGGTGTCACGCATGAGGATGAAAAGGGTGGAGAGCATCATCCAGGCTGACTCTGCATTGGGGTGTTTGGAAAGGTTCCTGGGGATGTTCTGAGTATTAGCCTAGCAAGAAAGTTGTAAAGAGCAGCTGGTGTGTTTGTGTGTGTGTGAGAGAGAGAGAGAGAGAGAGAGAGAAAGAGGGAGAGGGGGGGGTATACGTATTCATGTACAGGTCAGGAAAGAACCTCTGTAGTGACAGTCCCCACTTTCATCCTTATATTTTGCTTCACTACAGCACTGTCTACTCCAGGATGGTTAGCCTGTAAGCATTCAGGAATTCCCCCATATCCCCCCTCCAACCTCCCCATAGGAGAAACAGAGATTACAGCCCTGCACTACTGCTCCCGGCTTTTTGTGGGTTCTGGAGACTTGAGTTCAGGTCTTTACATTGACACCTTAACTTCTTTACCCTCTGAGCCATGCACCCTTGCCTAGAACAGTTGGCTCAATATGTGTCTGTGCAGTTGAATCAGATATAACATGCAAAGCTGTCCCATGTCTGAGGAGATTAGAGTAACCTCAGACTGTGAGATTACAGAGTCACAATGCTCTTTCTAGGTGTCTATCAAACACAGAGAGCTTCAGGACAAGATAAACTGGGATGGGAGGCTGTGCCATTACTAAGGAAGCTTCACCCCAAAAGGCAATCTTCGAGGAAGAAAAAGACCAGCAGCTGTGGGTCAAGGAATATTTTGATAGGACAGGAGCCCTAAAATATTCAGGGTGACACAAACAAGGAAGTTCCCTATGTGGATAGCAATAGCACATTTCAGCCTAGAACTTCTGGTGGACTTAGCAAAATGCCTACACAGAAAGGTCAAGGCAGTTTCTCTGCCGGATATGAAAACCTCAGGACAATACCAGAAGAGTGCTTGCTTGTTTGCCTAACCCTTGCTCCCTGGCCTCTGCTTGGTGAAATCACAGTATTTTATGAGTCTGGATCAAGCAATGTCAAGTAAGAAACATCCCACACAGCCAACACTGCACACCAGAGCTATGTACCATCTCGTTCATCACACCTAACATGTAATGATGAGCACACGTATGCATCAGTGATGTGCTAGTAAAAAGTACTGTTTTCATGGACAGAACTCCAAAGGTGGTAAAGGAAATCAAACTTTTACAGAAGCTGAGAAAAATCACCTTCCTGAACCCAAGTAAGAATTCAGATTTTCACATCCTAATTTACGGGTCTAGCTGCTCTTATCTCCTAACAACACACCGTGTTTGAATTTGTCATTTAGAAGTTCCAAAGAAATCAGGAAAACTGTGAATTTCCATCCAGAGGTAGGGGAAAGATTGACTTTAAAAGTAATGACAAAAAGCAAAAATAAAGCAATGTTTATTGTTATTTTAGCGGTTTCAAAAATCTGTCTGTTCCCAGATGTAAGAAAAACCATTGCTAACACTCCCATCTCATTCCTGTGGCTCTCTATTTCTTTAGCACTCACTTTGTGCCACAAACCTTGTGAATGTCTCATTTCATTTTCTCTCCCTAACACCTAGTGGGCAGCTGCATGCATAGACAGTGGTGTTGATGTTGCTGGCAGGGACACGAGCAAATCCTCATTTTCTTGGCTAACAATGTTGAAAAAGGAACATCATTTGTAAAAGCTACATATAAAACATTACTTAATTTGTATTTAAGAAGACCAAGTGTCCAGGCATCTTTAATTTTTCTGCCCTAGTAAGGACATTGTCAGAAAAATATGTCACTTTCTGTGTAAGATTTCACCTTTGGCTCACTGAGGGAGTGTAGAACATTAAGGAATACACTAGGTCCTTTCACAGCTACAGTTTAACTCCAGAGAGGCTGGTAATCAGATAGTCCATGTTTCAAGATTTAAACTAAAAGAGATTCTGGAGTTCTATGAATGGGACTCTCTGTTCTACTAAGTCAACAAGTGCTTCGCAGTGCATAGGACACAGGTCCAAACTCTGTTTAGAGCAGGGCTCTAGGAGCAATGGGTGACGTGGATAAAGGCATTGTGTGCATCTAAAATGACACAGGGAAAGCCATCTTTTTACATTCAGTTCCACATCAGTAGAGCATCCGAGCATCCTTACATGGAACACTCACAATGCCAGTTCCTGCCACCCATTGATAATGGCAAGCCTATAGACATAGGTGCCTCCCATTGAATCATAAATGTCCCCTGACTGAAATTTCCACAAACTGATTTCCCCCATACACAACTAATACTTGCTAAGAATTCATTCTGCCAACTCCAACATTCAAGATGCTGGCTCTACCCTTCTCTGATGGCAGGAATGCAGTGTGAATTTCATAGCATGTTTGGGGGTGCTTCCTAAAAAGTTGGGGTGCACCATAATCGCAGCCAGCAAATGTGGAGTTTCTATTATGAAATAGGGAGTTTATGATTGTTTTCACCCTTTTGTCAGCAACCCATTGACTGTTTTGAAAGTATTCATGTTTTATTAGTAAAATTATTATTACTTACTAGTAAAATTATCATTTATTGCTAAATTCATTTATTTATAAATTTTTTATTAGTGAAATTATTATTGTTTATTAGTAAAATTAGAGATCACAAAAGTTTAGCAAAGTTTTCCAAACGGTAGTTCGGTCTTTATAAATAGAGCTAAATGCAAACACTCTCCTACTGGAGCATGCCTAATCTGTTCCAAAGTCTAACTGCACGTGGCTCTTGGGGAAATTTTGTGTCCTGGGGGTTTAACTCTAAGATTCAACTTTAGAAAACTCTAGTCACCCCATACCTTTAGGAGAAAGTTGAATACTGCTGAGATGTTTTATTTTGGCTTTTTGCCACTGAGAAGTAATAACTTTTCATATTTTCAAGAGAACTCATGCTCAAGAAAGACTATTGTAATACCAGGTCAAGCACTGCATTAGCTTTAAAGATTAAATTTAAGCTAGTCTGTGAGGATCGCTCCTGTACTGATTGCTATAATTTTTTTTCTAAAACAAGGCACCCTATAAATAAACACACAGAATAATCACAGCCATGAAAATTGTACAAACCTCTAAGAATAGCATTGAGCTGTGTTCTCTGGAGCAGTGCCTCATGAGATACTAGCTCAAATTATCAATTTAAAAAAGGAAGGGATTATCTGCTCATGCTGTTTGGTAAATGACAAGAGTTTAGAAATTGATATTAGTATTACAAGGATTCTGAGAAAGTCTGGTGATTCTGTGGTGGGGTTGGCTTAACTAACATTCTTCAGACTTGTTTCATTCTAGGCCACAATTTGTGTATAATGAATGCTGCTGATGAAATGCACTCTGCTATATATGTCTAGTGTTAACTCATAGATGAAGCCAAAAAGAATTAAAGACATTTTGCATCCCCAAATGATAACTAGGAGTTCTTCATTTAAGCTGTCTAAGATCTAACACATCTGCCTTCATCATTCATCAAGCATTGGTAGTCAATACTCAAATACTCAAATTGGTAGCTTTTGTATAGTAGATCTACCCCGACATCTTGGTTCTCTGTTTTCCTTGCTCCAGGTCTTTGTGCTGTGTGGTTTGGGATTTGGGCTCTAAGCTTCAATGTAAACACTCCTTAAAGACTTGTCACATGATCTCTGGCCCATCAGCTTGCCATACTGGCTTACATTCCTTCCAATAGTTTGACGCATCTTTAGTGAAGCCTGAACTGAGCTTAGAGGTAAGACAGACTAGTACATCCACATGTTTGTATTTAGATGTCATAGTTATACAAAGATCATTATTAGCATGGATTGAATTTTATAGTGAAATGCAACTAATACAGGTTGACCATTTGAAGAACTTAAGGAGGAAATCACCCCCTCTAAACAATGAGAATGGACAGGAATATATATATTAACTAATGTTGATGTGAAAGCAGGATAGAAGTGATTCCAACAAATGGAACCACACAGGTCAAAGATTGGTTCCTACAGTTTGATGCTATTCCTCTCTATAGAAGTACCCAGAAACCAGATAGTACAACCATTTGACTTTAGAGCACCATTCAGCTGCAGGCAACAAGGAATGTTTCCATGGCCCCTGTCCTGCTCTTCAGCCAACCTAAGTAAATGCTAGATGCAAGGAACAGCCTTAGCTCTTCTATTCAGAGTGAGAACAGAATGAGATATATGTGGGCATAGGCCAAGGATACCATATATCTAGGCAGTCTTAGTAGATACTCTTCTGAGTTAAGTCTCATCCACTGTGTCTTCAGAACCAATCAATTAAGAGTCCCTGTGTAGAATGAGTGTGTGGAGGGATAGAGTTGGTCAAACAATTCCCTCAAGATCCAAACTTGAATTTCAAACACTGATCTGACAAATACAACATCTTCCCAGAACACCACCCCACTTATGTGTGTGTTTGTTTATTGGTATTTTACCAACAAGGACAATACTAGGACTGTACTTAACACTCATCAAATGTGTTCTTTGGACCAGATTCTTCACTGGGTATCTTGCACTCAGTGTCTCATTCAAACCCTAACAACAACCTATGAAGTAATTATTACTGTGACCAATGCAGAGATACTTACATAATGTGAAAAAGAACATTTTTTCCAGAAGTAAATAGTGATCACATGGAGAAACAAGCCGGAGCTATCGTTTTGCTAACGCTAACCCATGATTCATTCTATGACATAAATGCTTTCATTTTCATGCATAAACATACTAACTTTGGTATTCATTTGAAATTGGTTTCCAAACTGAATCATAACACTATTTCTACTGTGTCTTGAATTACTTGAGCCATTTTGGAACTCTCTTTGGTGAGCTCTTCAATGGTTCTGTGTTGTTTACACACATCTACCACACACTACCATCTCAGATGCCAAAGCCTCTACATTCATCATGAGTTTATTTTATTTTATTTCAAGGTAGCTAATGAGCACCCCATTTATTCTCAGCACTTTTGTTGATGACTTACTAGTTGCCATAAAAATCTGAAAAGTAAGATCAATTTTATGAGCAATTAAATGGGGTCTATCTAGAGGTAATTAATTTTATGGTGGAGGTTGAGCAAGGTGATAGGAGAGACTGTTTTAGATGCATTGATGAGAGGGAGGAATAATGGTTCATCGGCTATGAAATGGCTCCAAATTACCTTGCTTTCAGGTCATTATTTATATTTTAAGTCTGCTGCCCTGTGTGCCTGATGAAAGGATAGCAAACTATTACACACAGCCTTTTAGGAGCAATCTACTCTTATCCTTGTAAGTGCAATGGAAATCTGGGCAGTTAGTGAAGTGGACATCCCACACAAAACCACAGGCATCTTATGATCTGTAGTAAAAAGAAAAAATTAGACTATTTATCAGGTAGAGGGTGAATTCTGCAGAAATTTATAGCAAACAAATGAGAACTGGGTGTTTGCATGTTACATCTCTGATAGAATTAATCTATTCAATCATTTAATAAACATATTGAAAATGATATTTATGTCAGGCATTGTGCAAGATACTAGAGATAAGAATTAAAATTAGACACAGGGGGAATTGGGCAGTCTGTGATGGAGGTGTTTCCCTCTGTCTTGCAGTGAATCATGAATTAAAACAAACCGCTTCACCATTCAAAATTCCAGTAGTTGTAAAACACATGAGAGGCACATTTGGCATCAAAGTAGTCTTCAATATATACCAAAATTCCAAAGATTTGGACTCTAATACCAGTGAGGAAATGAATGAACTTGCCAGTTAGAGTGAGGGCAAGCAAGCAAACAAAAAAGCAAGGGTTTCCATCTTTCATGTCTCTTATATAGGCTGTTTCTAGAAGATGTGGCTCATATTTAAGGTATATCTTCCTACATCAAATGATCTGGATTTGGGGTGGGCCTTCCCAATTCAAATAATTCAATTAATAAATATCTTCACAGGTGTTCCCAGCCACTTGGGTTTTAGTTACTTCCACATGTAGCTGACAACAAGAATAGCTATCACAGTGTCCTCTTATGGGCTATATCATGATCCAAAAATTGTGGATCTTGGACCCCTGTTTCTATGGTCACTTTTAATACTGTCTAAAGTCATAAATGATACAACAGTGTTTTCAAAGGCCAAGTCACAAATTGTGATAAAAAATTTACTTATGCTCTGATGTTTTTGTGTCAGTCAGTGTACTAGAAATAAGTCTTTCTATATAAAGATGACCAGTCAAATAGATTAATTTATAGCTAGAATTTTTTTAAAAGTGTCCTCTGACTCTAGAGAACACACTTATCTAGATGTTGAGACATGTGTTCCTAGGCTTGATTTGGCTACCTAAGCTTCTGGCTCAGCATGCATTACAAAAACTAAATATTGCCATAAATACGTGTTATAAATATATTGGCATATTGTTTCTGTCAATCACTTGGGTTAAAGCTGGTCACTGCTCATACATGTTCAGAGTCTTAACTCCCACAGTACAGCCAGTTTTATACCAAATTCTTTAACAATGTGCCCTGCAGCTAAGAAACAAGAGGCACTAAAGCCAGCCAGCTTCCAGGGTAAAACTGATTACTATTGAATCAGCACTATTGAATCAGTATTGATTAGTATTGAATCAGTATTACCCCCAATTTTCATAGATGTATATTTAGTCTTCCCAATGAGAACAAAATTAGAACACGGAGCTCTAGCCTTGGGAAGGAACCTTTAAACAGAAGGCAGGGGGAAAACATTTTCTCTGGGACTCCTTGAGGTTCTAATTATGAAAAGTCCCCACAGACTCATTGATCAGAGTCTAGGTTTAGTTGGCAGTGGTATATTCAGGAGTCCTGGAAACTTTAGAAGAGTAGATTCCAACCTCCCTAATGCTATAGTTTCTCATACTGTTGTGATCCCCAACCATAAAATTATTTTTGTTGCTACTTCATAACTGTAATTTTGCTTCTGTTGTGTAAATATCTGATATGCAGATGGTCTTAGGCAAGATCTGTGAAAGAGTTATTCAACCCCCAAAGGGAATAGCACCTACAAGTGTAGAACCACTGCTATAGAAAGTGGAGCCTCACTAGATGAAATAGATCACTTGAACACTATGTTTTCCTTAGGACTATCTTGTTCCCATCCCTTCTACCTTTTCTTTACCTCCTTCTTCCTGCCCTGGGTGAAAAGTTCTTCTCCTTCTGCCATGACGTTGCACTCCACCGCAGGCTCAGAACCAACGGAGCCAAGTGAACATTGGCTAACATCTCTGAAAGCATAAGCCCAAATAAACTTTTTTCCCTCGAAATGTTTCTGTCAAGGTCTTAACTCTTCACCATCGGGACTTAAATATTTTGGCTCTGGAGGGAGGGTAAAACATTCACCTAATATATAAAATAGAGTTTGTGAATGATTACAAATCTAATAGATAAGTCTTAGAAAATTATACAGACCTTAAAAAGTGGGTGAGTTTCTATCTGTAATTCTGTTTGTTTATGTATTTATTTAATTATTTATTTATTCGCTCATTCATTCATTTTTAGGGGTGCAAGTTTTAACCCTGAGATTTTAGTAAATACTCATGCAATTGTTGGGACAGCAACAAGTATATGAGTAATTAAACCAAAAGACCACCTTAGATTCAGAAAATCAAAGAAGCAACTTACTCCCAAGGCAGTGTGGAATTAGATGATGTAAGAAACAGATTTCTAAAAAGAAAAAGAAAGAAAGGAAAGGAAAGGAAAGGAAAGGAAAGGAAAGGAAAGGAAAGGAAAGGAAAGGAAAGGAAAGGAGGAAGGAAGGAAGAAGGGAGGGAGGAAGGAAGAGGAGGAGGGAGGAAGGGAGGAAGGGAAGGAAGGAAGGAAGGAAGGAAGGAAGGAAGGAAGGAAAGAAGAGAAAGAGAGTTCCAGGTATGAGGTCTACAGGAAGAACCACAAGGATTCTGGTTTTAATTCTAAGGTTAGTTGCAGTTTCTTTACTGTGTCTCATTGCTGTGAGAGAAGTTGTGCTCCCAAACCCTGCCTTCCTATCCTTGTGTTGTCACTCTGGTAACACCTGAAAACAGGGATCAAAAAAGTTTGAGGTTGGAGGAATTCACACAGAGGCAGCCCCATAGGAAGTCAATATTGGGGAAAATATTGAGGCCTTCACTTAAAAGAAAGGTTCTGACCTCTGGATACATAAGCTAGTGTCCTCCTGCTTTCCTGATCTCCCCACACTGGAAATCAAAGCCTAAGTGTCCTCCATCTGTCGAGGAAGACGTTTGTCCCTCTGGGAGAATATTTTTTGAGCTAATCTCTCTGCATGTCCTACATAAGAAGCAAGCTATCACAAAGCTGTGCTTTGTAACTTCAGAAACTTATATTGTAGCTTGAGCAAACAATATTCTGAGGCTTATTTGTTGCTTACTGGGCAGTCTCATGATGTGCACAAAGGGTTTGAAATATTGAAATGTTTCATAACTGTAGCAGAGTGTTCATCAGGGTCAGCACGGCTTTTCTTCTCTTAGAATTAGTCAAAGCAAGTAGCAGAATTTCACCAGGAAGCAGCTTCTTTGACAGGATATTAAAGTCCGTTGCTACATTGTCTCTGCTGCCATTGAAATATTTTTACATCTTTTCCTTACAGTAGTCTGCTGGTAAACATTTCCAGTGAAAAAGAGCCCAGGGAATGCTGGGATGGAATTTACCTATGATTTAAACTCAATCTGGATTTGCTCTAGTTAACTACCATGTAAGTATCTCATGCTAATTCATGAGTGTGTGGCCTCAAGAGACATGAGTGTTGCCTAGACATATGACCTGTCCTGAAGAGGCAGATCAAGCTGATAAACCATGAGGATATCCTTTCAGAATCTTCCTGTTGTACTTCACACATAAATTCTCTCCAAAGATATGATAGCTTTCATCCTTTACATTTTCTTATTTCTACATCTATCACTGAAACTGATTTGTCCAACACTGAAACTGATCACAAATTTGGCTCCTTTTCCCCCTTGTGCAACACCTTAGTTAATGCCCCTATTCTTGTTCTTCTTTAGAATAATAAAGTCCTGCATGCACCCTGTCAGATGCTACACTGTGAGCATGCATTCAATCCATCCTCCACACATTATCTATGACCTGCTGAAAAAACAATGCATCATTTTATATAGGTGAGAGCATTTCCTACTCACTTTCTATTGTATCTCACACCGAGTATCTGGAGGTAAATTAAATCAAGGACCCAATAAAAAGGTAAGATGCAATGTCTCATCATCAAGAGAAAAATTAGTCAAAAGAAACAGGACTGAGGTTAACCTAACACCTAAAGTTAAAATAGCTACCAAATATATTTCAAGAATAGGAATGTAACTCAGTCAGTGAAGTACTTGCCTATCATGCTAGTGGCATAAGTCTATAAGCCAAGAACATAAAAGATAGTGATAGGATCATCAGAAGTTCAAGGTCATGCTTACCATCTAATGAGTTTGAGGCCAGCCTGGGGTACATGAAATACTATCTCTAAATTTTGTTTCAAGTGACAAAAGTTGTCATATTTAATAAAATGGAGAATTTTAGAGATATTAATAAAAATAATTAAATGAACATTAAGAATAAAAAATTTTGCGTCATTTCATGGGCTTCAAAGCTTTATGGCCATGCCATAGAAAAGGACTATGGCTTGGGGAAAAGTCAATAGATATTCCAATGACCTAAAGTTCAAAGACGGGAAAGCAGTGGAAAAAGAGCAAGGTTCAGAACCCACAATCTTTGGAACAATTTTGATGATACAGCACATCCAACTGAAGTCAGCATTTGTCCAGAAGCAAATATGAACAAGCATTAGAAGTTTCCAATAATCCCCCCACACTCATATTCAAGACATGAATTTTCAACATTGAAAAGGTTGGTAAATTAGAAACAAGATTACTTCAAAAATATCACACACATAATAGTCAAACTGTGACATTTTCAAATACCTGAAAGAAAATAAAAAATAGCCTAGACTATTTGATAAACAAAATTATTTCTCATTAATGAATGCAAAATGAAGACTTTGACAGTAGAATAAAGCTTGGGGCATTTATAAGAATGATAAAAGGAAATTATCTGATTTAAAGGAAAATAATGTTATATGAAAGCTATGTAAGACTAGCATAATGACAACACCAATTGACATTCCAACATAAATGAAGAACAACTCCCAGGACCTCTTCCTGAGATGAAGAGCTACAGGCAAACAATGCCTGCTGAAAGAGAGAATTATTTTTCTCCAAAGTTGAGCCCCTAATAGGTTATCTAATTGTATGTAATCAGCCCTAAACACACACACACACACACACACACACACACACACACACATATATATGCAACACTAAATATATTTTTCAATAAAAAATAAAGAAAAGATAATGAGTTTCAGAGGGAATGGAGTGGGAATTGGTAGATGATGAGGGGGAGGAGTAGATATAAATGGCATAAATATAGTACTCATGTATGGATTTCTCAAAAAATAGAAAAATAAATTGAAAAAAGAATCAATGCATGTTTAAGATAATGGCAATTGATATTTATATCAACTGTTGCTACAGCCCAAAAATTTGTGAAATTATATATTTAATTAAAAGAAAATTAAACTAAGGAAGCTAACAAAAAAGCTAGATGAGGAAACAATAAAATCAATACATCAGATACTCATGCATCATTACAAGTACTTACACGTGTACATACTTGCACACATGTGACACATGTGTACATACATCATAACACAAAGAAACTGGCATCAAAAAATTCATTTTAAAATGATAACATTTATAGAAGTAAAATATGTGACAATACTTACGCCAGTAAGTGTGATAAAGAATTTAAAAACACAGGAAAGCAGTGGACAATCAGAGGAACAAAACATACATAGCATATATGGGAAACAAATAGAAACTACGGTTCAATTAAGCCAAAACACATCAATATTTATATTTTAAAAAGCAAATTCAAGAATTTCAGTGAGAAAGCAGAAGTTGTGTGTTTGAATACAAAGCAAGGCCTGATTACAAGTTGTTAGCAAGGAACTGTTAAGTATAAAGTCAGGCTATAATAAAAATAAGGGAAAAGAATTGATGTGGAAACAAAGCTTAAAGAGTTAAAAAGAAGATGCATGGGGTTATTCTTATTCACCAAAGTGTATGTTGAAAATTGTTTTTAAGGGATATATTCAAGAATTAAATTAATTAAGAAATCATAAGCACAGTATTTATTAAAACTAATCATGGAACATACTGACAGCTAAAGACACATGGAGATATTTACAAAGACAGATATAAATTATTTTTAAATAAGTTAGAATATGCTTTAAAATATAAAGTACAACAAAACAAAATCTTGGCATTTAGAAAGCCTATTTATAATTTCAGGCATCCTCAACAGGGGACATAAAATTCAAAAGTCAATTGTACAAGATCATAACTCAAGAACTATATACACAGAAGAAAATTAAACATGATAGACCAAAAAAATCAGTTCAAAAGGAGTAAAAATTAATGAACTAAAAATTAGATTAAAATAGATTCTTAAATTTGGTTATTTGTAAAGGTTAGTAACACTAATAAATACCTATATAGTTGGATCAAATAAATGCATAGAGCAAGGCATTAGTGTATATATAAGTGGCCTTCAAGTGGAGCAAGAAAAATCCTGAGCTCTGTTGACAGATGTACAGTTCAGTGTGTGGCCACAAGCCAACACTGGAAGCTGGCTGTAGCACAGCCTTGCCCAGAGGTAGTCTTGTAAAACAGTGGTAATGAAAAGTCTTCCCAATGAGAAATGCTTTAGGCACTGAATGGTGCCATCTACCTTGGGTGGAAGAGGAATTAGCAGGGGTTAGAATATCTGAGGCTTCACTGCACTGTTGAATGATCTGAGGAGTGAGTCAAGGACTGGGTTGGAAAGTATCACAATTTGAGGATGAGGAGTTAGGGGTAGAGGTATATGGAAAACATATGCAAGAGGACAGGGAGCATTCAAAAGCTTTGTATGGCATGTTATGTGCATCAAAGAGCATCTGCCATAGAAAATGTACAGAAAAACCAACAGAATAATTTGACTAATTGGCAGCAACCAGTCTCTATCAGTAGTCACTCAGTAATATCATACAGGGACTCTACAACTGAAAAATAAAAGTACTACACACTAACATACATTTCCATCCTCAGTGCTGATTCTGACAGCAATAGCCACTGTCAAATACAAAGCCTCCTGCCCAACAGAAAACAATGAATCCTCCAATTTTGCTATAGTCCTCAAAATCTTGAGGTCAAATACATTTTAAAAATCATACTCTAGTCATTTATTCTCAAAGGAAGAGCCATGTATTCTGTTAGGAGTGGACTGACATGTTCTCCCCATAGAGTTCAGTCTGCCTAGAATCTCTCCAAAATTCAGAGTGAAGGGTATTTTATGTCATCAAGAGAAGTGTAGGCATTGAAAAGAGCTAAAGATCAAGGATCCTATCACTTTCTAATTACCCAGCAGCTACTGGCCTATTCTTCTTAGTGAAAAGATAAGGAACATCATCTCCAGGTAAAGGGTCAATGGGGATGTGCTGCATACTGTCTAAAGCATGAACATTCTATGGCTGGTCATATATTTTAAACAGGAAAGGTACATTAATTCAGGAGCTAAGTAATGGAAGCCAAGTGGGGCCTCCTTTACCCTGTCAACCAATGACAACTGGTGGAAATTATGAGCTTTTGAACTGGAGGTCTTACATCTTATAGAAATACTATATTTGTTGAGATTCCAGTATGAGTCTCATTGAGTTAACAGCTAGACCTATAACCTGTTTACTCATCTCCTTCCCCAAAAATGTTCAAAGAAGTAGAGACATCACCATCCCAGTAACAGAAACTGAGCCTGGTAACCAAAAGGAATAGTTGCTGTTACCCAGGCAGGGGAGTGAAGACATTGGGAACTCTAGCCATGCACTTAGTGCTCCTGTATAATCCTTTCACTAAAAATAGACAAACACAGTAACATCATCTGTGAGTGGCATGGTGCACAAAGGTTTAGTGTATGGGAGATACAAGTTTTAATTGTATTACTAGGGACATCATTAATGCCAAAAAATGGTGGCTGACCGAGGGAGCAGAAATAACAGAAGTGTGGCCATAAATAACTTTTGAGGCTTCATGGTAAAGGGTGATGCACTCATCCCACTCATTCTTCTGCAAGTTTCTCCATCGAGAAATCATGTCTTTATCTTTTAAAAGAAATATACACTCCCTGGCTCCATTTCGTCACCCTACAGCAATAACATTGGCTTTCTCTTCTGGGTTTTGGTAGGCATGCACCCACTTATTCCAACCCCAAAAGCACAGATTCTTGGATTTTAAGATAAGATTGTGAACTTATCATGAGTTCCCATTGAAATGGGATATTATTATGGTACTCACGATAAAATGTCCTTAACCCACTCATGTCTGAAAGTCCTTTTGTCACATAAAGTAACACAAAAGTTTCAAGGGCGTGGATTTAGACATCACTGGGAGCAGTGTTCTGTTGACTAAGAACCCAAATTGGTTACATCTCCCAAGAGTTGTAGCTTCAGATTTTTCACTTTCACTATTATGTGAGTGGTTAACTGATTTCTAGGATATCCTTCACATATTTACTAAACCAAATATTCAAGGCTGCCCCAAGTTGTACAAACATTTAACCTGATGGTATGTATGCACCTTTTCTGAGGAAAAGATTACAGTACTAAAAATCCTTTTTCAGATTCTTCAATGTGCTTAACAATCATGCTTTAAATTCTTTTTTACCACAATAAACAATTTAAATAATATATTCCAATATTCCCAAGACAGTCAGTCATCTTTCCAGGTAAGACTGAGCCTCAGAGATACTACATAAGTGCAGGTTAAGGCTGCTAGACTGGCATAGATAGAACCAGCACTACGAGTCACAGCCAACATTTATTGGCTGCTCAAAGGAATCTAGTAGCAACTGCATTTGCACTTTCAGCAGATTGAGTAACCTTGATCTTTTGAACAACCCTGTAAGACACTCACTTTAATTATTCCAAATTCACAGATAAAGAAAATGATACTTAAATAGGTTAAGCAATTTTCTTCAGGTTAACTCCTGGATTTACACAGCCAGAGCCTGAGCTGAACACAGGCTGCTATCTCTAAAACTTGCTCAATCTCTGGAAACTACTGAAATTATGATAAACTAAATGTAGACACACTTGCATTATCAAGTTTGAGTCAAGAACTACTTTTTCTAAACCTTCAGAGAAGGATACAAAAATGGATTTGTTTAAAATTTAACCTAGGAAGAAATGAGATTAAGTCTTATCTCCTGGTTATAGCTGTGGCATGTGTTAAGATGCTCAGGAAACAGTGGAGTAACTCCATAATGTGCATTAGATAGCCATGATTCTAAGCCTCCTGATTCAGTCACCCCCAAAGCACTAAATTTCCTGAGTTTTTCTGGACCAAAATGGTAGTAGGTAGCAGGTCAACACCCAGGGTAACTTGGCACCTCCAGCCATTTCCTCACGACTATTATGACAAACAACTTTTATAAAATTCTTCCTGATCCTGAACTAATTTTTATGTTTGTACAAATGAGGGTAACAGGATTTCAGAGCCTTTACAGGCACTGGATGAACTTACCACATTAAAACAGAAGAGAAATTTTTAACACAATTTGCTACACCAAAGAGCTGGTGTTGGTTATTTTGTTATCTTTGTATTTCTGTTTTGAGACAGAGTCTCCCTGTATAGTACAGGTTGGCCACAAACTCAAATTCTCTTGTTGGAGCCTTCCAAACATTGAGTTTATAATGATTAAACCATATTGTCAGGCAAACTACCTTTAATAACAAAGAAGAAACTCAAAGGAATTTTCAACAATGAAATCCAAGTAAAACACCAGATATGCTTCAAGGCTGTCCTAAACTATCAAAGAACTGAACGTGATAAATAAAGGTCTCCATCATCAGAATTGCAGGGATCTTTGTTGACTCAATATTCTTGTCTGATAATCAACTGTATCCAATGTAAGGAGTCTTCTGACTTTCAGAATCCTGAGCACAAGTCTCTCCTCATGAATTATCCTAAATACTTCCAGACAAATAAGAGATGATCTAAAATCTTTTTCAATGAAATTTTTACTACTTTTAGTTTCAGTAAGTAATTTCTTATTTGTTTGTTTGTTGCATACCTGTTCTTTGTAGCATTTCTATCATACTCTCACTGGTAAAATTGTCAGCACTGTGGCACTATGGGGTAGATAGAGACTAAAACACGGCAAACACTTCCAGATAAGTGGAAAAAGACTGAATGAAGCTTGCAAGTGATTAAATCTAAGACTTTAAGGATCGGATTATAGACATTTAACACCTAGATATGCATGTACACAAATGTAAATAGTTCTGTCTATGTATTCAATATACGTGCATTTTGTGTATGTTGATTTGTATCTGCTTATCAATAAACCAATACTAAAGAGATACCATCTTAAAATCTTGATCAATCTGACATATTATCTCACAGATTTTCTGATTGTTGCCCTTTTTTGAGAATATTGGAAAATGCTGAGGACAGAGTGATGTCAGTGCTAAGTTTTAAAAAATGTGGCTTCTTGAGTGTTATATATTGCACAATATAGATGTATGAGCCCGAGGGAGAAAGTCTAAAATGCTGGACATGGATGAAATGGTTGGTGGTGCCACTGGGAAGGCAAAATAACTCTTTTCCCAAGAGGCTAAAATGATAGCCCATTCTTCCCACTTCATTGACTCTAAAGGCTATAACTAAACTGTAATGATCCATCATGTCAGGGAATACTACTGCTTAGGGAGTCCCTGATCCATGAGCTGTTGGCATGGTGCACTGTGAGCAACCATTAAGGTGCAGCTTGCCTATGTTCACAATATTGGAGAGTCACAGGTATCAAAATGATCAGCTTTGTCTGCTGGCTCTGAGAGCTTCATTTCTGAGTGAAGATGAAACGGAAACCGCTTTCAGACAAAACATTACATGGTTTTCATGAGAGAGAGAGAGAGAGAGAGAGAGATAGTAAAAAGGAGAAGGAAGAACCTGAATTAAATGAATTAAAATGACCCAAAGCAGCCACCTTGACCTACTTCATCCTATCATGTCTGCTCAATCACTCCATGGAGAGTCACTGAGCCTCTGAGGTTAATGAGATGTCAGCACAGATGTGGAAATGGATACAATATAAATTGACACATGGAGAATATATCACCCATAATCTAGGTTCCTGAAAGCATATTTCTCTAAGCTAAAACTTAAGTTTCCTTGGATGCTGTATTAGATACTTGTTCAACCAATTACTCACCTTAGATATTGAGCTGAAAGTTTAAGCTTAACCTTCCTCTTAATGGAGGTGGTGAAGGAGGAGGAGGAAGAAGTGGAATGGGAACAGAAAAAGCTTACCTGCTAAGTGAAACTGCCTTACTGAGTGGTCCTTAGACATTCAGCTTCCACCCTCTTTCATATTTGAGTTCTTTGTAAACTGAAAGATCTGCTGCCTTCATTATTCTACTCCCTAAGTCCTGATCACAATTGTGCATTTCCATCCAGGTCTTCAGTGCCAACATTTCATTAGCAAAGTCTTTTCAATGACAACACTAACCTCTGCTTACAAGATCCAGTGACTGACTTATTTCTTGTGACACGGTAGACCAGCAGATCTAGACACAAACAATCCCTCTGTGCTTTGGAACATTTTCAGTACTGATTTTCAGTACAGCAACATGCCTGGTAGTCTGCTCCCTTCTCTGCACACTCATTTCATTTAAAGTAGCATTTTCCTCTTCCTGAACTCCCAATATTGCAGAGCTCCAGAGAATATCTTTAGACCTATTATCTCTCTTGGCATTCACTCTGTGCATGACTGTCCAAATCACATGCCCTGAAATACATACCAGCTGAAGGTCAGTTCTTCTCTCTAATTTACTACTCTCCCCTATTCCCATATCTACATGGGGTGATCTTTCATCTAGGCAATCAAGGGTAAAGAAAAAACTCAAGAATTATCCTTTGTTCTACTTACTAATGTCCTCTGTATAATCTTTAATGTTATACTTTGAAACTTCCAGCAGAGAAAAACACAAAACAGAAAGTCTTCTACATTAGTTTCTCTTGTTCAACCTGTTGCTGTCACCTGCATCAATGTCAATTACTGAACTTACTCCTAGCTGGCATTCCCATTTGCCTATTGGCAAGTTTTAGAATATTTTTTTAAAAATATGGTTAGTGTATCCCCATCATTTTCTATTTAAAACACTTATAAGATAGAAATAAAACTCTTTGTCTGCTGATACATGGCATCTGTCATACTACATTACCATGTTCAACTTTCTTCTTTCTGTTAACCCCTACTGTCCCATTTACCAGTGGGACAAAATATGTATGTATCTTATCTTTTCCATTCACAGAGTTCTAGGCAACTCTTTGCTCTCACTGATGTCCACACTGGACACCATATATACTTCCTACTTCCATTTTCCTACTTCTTGGTATGAGCTTTCTTCAAGCCAATGTTTGGATTTATTTTGATTCATCTTTATTTTGCTATCTAAAATTACTGATTTGTTTATCTATTGGTTGGTTGATTGGTTGACTTTGAGGACTAAAACTAGGGTCCCACAAGGTAGATAGCTATATCTCATTAAGGTTCATTAAATTCTCTAAGCTGAAATTGCACATCTGCCATAGCCAAGACAGACCTTTTACATAGGATTTTCTGGCCTCAGCTTCCCATGTTGCTGGAAATAACAGGCATGAGCCATCATCTCTGGATATTATATTTTGTTGATCAACTAGTATAATATTTTGTGATAGTTTGTTATTTTTATCACCGACTTACATAATAATATATGTTTCAAAAATGCAGAGCCTTTTGCTTTGTTTGTTTTTATTCTATATTATCTTCACTTCTTATAACTGTTTGGGATAAATGGATTGATGATAGAGATAAATAGATGGGATAGATAGATGATAGATCGGTAGATAGATACTATATTAAGGATCCATACTCACATTAACTTAATGAATGATTGAGAAGTAACTCCATAGGCAGAGTATGTGGATGTACATACAGTAGAGCTATAGCCCATGGCTACCTTCTCTGGCCAGTCTGGTTAATTGGAACAGCTCCAGAATGCCAATCAAGAATTCTCTGGACTGTAGCTAACAAGAAGCAGATCTCTATCCAACAACAAGACCTTTTGGAATCAAGTCTCAGTGGGCCCTTCGGAAATAACACAGACACTGTACAGTAAAAACAGCCTGCAGAAAAGGCATTTATAACTCTCTTTACAACTGAAGTCTATCACAGGAAATGCCGAGCAAACACATATAAATAAAAATGAATTCTCAGATTTATCTACTGAGACTGTAACAACCTAATAAGGTTTCCCCAGTAAAAGCAAGACAGGAATAAAAATACTCTCAATTTCCTCTCTTCCATTCACAAAGAAAGGCAATTTCTTTTTGTTTCTAGCTAAGCCTTCTCCAGCCGCACCTCACTGGTTCTATCGTTTGACTGGAGGTTAGAGGGAAAAGAAACATTGTTACATTGCTCAGTTGTTCATTCTCTGTTACCATGTCTACCTAGTGCCCAGGCTTTATAACCTGTCTTTTCTCTACTGAGGCATATACAATCCACCAGCATCTGGATACTCAATCATCAAAATCTCAAAAATAAAACAAAACTGTGAATGTGAACACACACATACACACACACACACACACACACACACACACACACACACACACATACATTACATTAGAAAGGAAAGGCACAGGTCTTCAATCCTAGCACTCCAGAGGCAGAGGCAAGCAAATCTCTGATCTCAAGGCTAGATTGGTCTACAGAGGGAGTTTGAGGACAGCCAGGGCTACACAGAGAAACCATGACTTGGAAAACAAAATAAAACTAAAAACAACAAAAATAAACATCAAAAAAAACAAAAAAAAAAAGAATAAATTTTACAGCTTGTGGTTAGGAGCTGGAGAGGTGGCTTGGTGATTGAAGGCAAGGACTGTTCTTTTAGAGGAATGAAGTTCAGGCCCCAGCATTCATACAAAGCAGCTCCCAACCTCCTGTAACTTTAGATTCAAAGGATCTGATGTCTTCTTTCCTGATTTTGGGAAGCGCTGCACTCACATATACAAATCTATACACAGACACATACTGACAATAATTAAAAAAATCTTGTAAAAATAAAAATTATTTAGTCCCTCAGTTTCTGTTACAGGAGTCTTAATTATGAGTCTTTAGTGTAATAACTAGACTACAGTCTTCTTGTCTGCATTTATGCCCTAAAATTCTCCATGCCTCCAAAATATAAATAATGCCTCACTCTTGAAATTTATATCTTAGAAGATGTCATTACTAGTAACCACTGTCTGGATTCATCCTTTGCTATTCACTTTTACCATTCTATTTGACATAGAACTCAGATGCTTGCTGTCATTAGAATCTCGTTTGCCTTTATTCAACATTAGAATGTAGTTTGCCTTGATTCATGCAAAGTACCAGGTGTGGGCTAATGACATCACAAAATACAGGAATGCAAATCTACCAAAGCTTAGGTCATTCTAGAAAACATCAGAAGTTGTAGATCACAGAAAGCCAAGAAAGATTCAAAGGCAACACTGCAGCAGACGATGGGCATTTTAAAAGTTATCTTCCAAGAAAGATCACAAAAGTTGACTTAAAATGCAGTAACTTTTGGGGTGTCTTCCCAAGTCTGTTTCGGTTGGAGTAGTGGCAGTGGGTGACCATAGATGCCAATAGGTCAGGGAAACATGAGTGAAACTAAATGGATAAATGGTCATTAGCCAAACTGCAAGTGTTTCTGGTGACCTATGTTATATGGAGGAGAGGTTTAGGCTCCTGTGACATAACAGGACCTTAGCAATCATGAGATCAAGTGAAGTTAAAGTATCAATTAACCACAACTTTAACTTCTATATCCACATCAGGATTTTTTTTTATGTGTGATAGTGCTTCGGCTTTCCATTCAGCTTAACTGACTGAACCCAAGATCAAACATATAGAATGTTAACCAAACACATAGAAGGCAAAACTCCACCAAAATGTATTATTTTTCCATATATAAAGTTAATCCAATAAGAGATAAAGAGCAAGCACAATGGAAACAAATTGCTAAAACTGAAGAATAAGAGAGAAATGGAAACAAATGTGAAATTCTGTGCCCAAGGGATGGACCTTCAATATTAAGAAAGATTGGGAAGTAGAAGCAATGGAGCCTTTGCACAGCAGAGCTGTCTACTAAAGACCAAAAACATAAATGTTTTATGTTTTTTTGTTTTTATGTGAATGGAGGGACCAAAGTTCCATCCACTGACCTGAGAGAGCAGTAAGAAAGTTGATATTCATGCCTGATGTGACAGAAACCCAGGCCTGTCCTATGACAGCATGTGAGACATAAATCCACAATGCCATATGTTAAAGAATGTTAGCCAAGAAGTTAACATTTAAATACTCTACTCAAGGATTAATGAAATACACACTTTTCTGATCTCACCAACACAGGGACAAGAACTGATCACCCTAAAGAAGTGCCACACAAAAGAGGCTCAGACAATTCTGCAAGAGGTTTCCTATCCTGGAAGTTGGGCTTACCACCACAAAACTTATAAGGACCAGGTAAGACTGTTAATGTGGGCTGGCTGCAGACAGGACTGTACCCCTGAAGCATTAGAGAAAACACCATAAGTAAGTTAACAGGTATTTGCTGAACATCTACTTCTCATTAAATATCACTTTATGCATGGACTATATCAGCATGGGAGGCAAAAAAAAAAAAAAACACACTGTATGCAATTTATGTGGCCATCCTCTGAAATATCCTGTAAAATAAGAAATTCACTCACATGAGAACTTAGAGCTAATGAATTATCTGTAAATTATATTCTCCTACCAAATTACCCATTCTCCTTAGACTGAAAATTTTCACATGTACCAATTCTTTAGCATCTTGTATTACATTCTGAAGGTGATAAACATTTGGAATAATAAGATACATCACTCAGTTGGGTTCAATTCTGATAAGATAGCCCAGTCATACTGGTTTACTTGGTTTTTCTGCTTCCATAAGCAAACATTTATTATTGTGAGGTAAAAATGTACATGGGAATTAATTACAAGCTAGAGAAGAAGATGAGACAGATTTAGATCTTGATTCATCACTTAAATCAGTGCATTATTTTCACAGATTTAAAAGAAGGAGTCACTAGGATGCTACTCCTGTGGTTCTTATGGTATATTTTGTGATACAGTGACTTAACCTATATAAAATGCTTGTCATATGGTAAGTATAGATAAATAATTAATAAACATCACAATCAAACTATGTTAAAGTTAAGAGCCATCCATTAAAGCTTAGATGCTCCCTGAACTACTCTGCAAAGGATGAGATTTCTAAAAACTTAAGCAGAGGTTGCCATTTTTCAAGTTCTAAACCTTTACCACTCTAGTAGAAAGGAGTCTCCTCCTTCACAGACACTTTATAAAGACAGGAATGCATACATTAAACTGATGAGGACTAGCAAGGATTATTCCCAAACCAGAGTAAGTAAAAAGCATTCAATAAATTCTAACCAACAAGTTAACTGTGGGAGAGGAGAAAATTGTTCAGACACCCGATTTGGAATGATTTAGGGATAAAGCTCCTTTAAAACGTTACATCCATTCTGTCCTCTAATACCTACGGAAGGTTGATTAACTCACTAAGCTGGGTTTTATGAGAAATCCCCTGTGATATCTGTGGGTGAAGTCATGCTGAAAATGACAGAGTGTGGCATTCAGGGCAGTTAATCTTTCCTGGGGCTGTTTGATGTCAGTAGAATCTGATATGCTAAGATGTGTTACCAGGGGCAGCGAAGTCATCAGAGACAAGCAAGCACACATGCCTGTTCCACAGTGACAAAGACGTCATCCTTTCTTATGCCTGATCACCAAGACAGTGATTCTGCTGACAAGGGAAGTGAAGTGTGTAATGGATGTGCATGCTCTAATTTTACCTATAAAGTATTTTTTAATGTAATTAACATTGCCTTTATTTTGAAATGTGAGAAATAAAGACTTAGGTAGTTCAGTTAACAGTTAATAATGGTAAAAGCAGCACTTTGCCTTAGTCCTGCAGTCTATAGTTTCATGGGAAAAATTGAAAATAGATTCTCCCCATGTCATTCTACTTACGCTAAAAAACGGGAATGTCTTCAGTGGTACAGCCACTGATTGGTTGTCTTTCCATCAATAATAACACTGCTTTCCAGGCTCAGGAAAGAAACTATGGATACAGTAGATCACACAGAAATAAGACATTAATAAAACATTTTGTACTCTGTATTTTGAGCTTTCTGTAAATTAGTCTTGCCCCAGTAAAAATCATATTATGAATAGCTAGACTAGTTTGCAGCTTCATCAAGAATGAATAAGGGACCCCTGTTCTCCTTATCCCCTTCAGAATTTCTTGTATTTTGTTTATTGATTCTGAATAGGATACAATGAAATCTTAAAGTTGCTTTGATTTGCATTCCTCTAATTGTTAGTGATGGTGAATATTTTTTGAGATATTTCCCTGCCATATTTTTTTTTTCTTTAGAAAGCTCTCTTTTCATTGCCAAGACCCTTTATTTGAATGGATTGTTCTTGCCTTTGTTTTTGTTTTTGCTTTGGTTGCTTATTTGTACTCTTTGCTTTGGAATACTTTATATATTTTGGATATTAATCCTTTGTCAAATGTATATCTGGCAAAGATTCTTCCCCTTTCTGTGGGCTTCCACTTTACACGGTTGATTGGTTCTTTAGCTTTGCAGATTTTTAGTTTTCTGAAGTCCCACTTATCAACTGTTAGACTCAATTTTGGGGCAAATGGATCCTGAATCAAAAAGTCCTTTCCTATACCTGTACCATGAAAGGTATTACCTATGTTTTCTTCTAGCTGGTTCAGTGATTCAGGTTTCATGTTTAGGTCTTTGCTCCATTTGGAATTAGTTTTGTGCCAGGTGATAGACAATCTGGGTTTAATTTCATTCTTCTGCATGTGGGCATACAGGTTTTTCAGTATCATTTGTTGAAGATGCTTTCTATTCTCCAGTAATCAAAATGAAGAGTTGTAGAGCCCAGTTCTAACTGATACATCTACAATATGACTCCAGCACCAAAGGCTCAAGGATCATTACACATTAGGAAGAAGAAATATTATAAGCACCAGATGAACAGGGGTCTTGCTGTGAGACTGTGTTTACTAGAAATTTCAGAAGCTATATTCATTAAGTCTCACCAACATGAATACTTGAGCATGAACTGTACAAGTATGACACCAATAGTTGTACATGAACTCAGGAAAGTTCATAAGGCTTCAACCCCAGAAAAAGAATTACAGAAAACTAAGGAATGCTGAGAGTGAGAGAAATAGTCTGCCCCAGAGAAGAACATATCAATCAGTTATCTGAAACCAGCTGCTCACTCCTGAGAAGAGGTACACACAAGTAACATTATATGGGATGAGCTGGTTGTATTTATGGATTTAGGTACACATATGTATGTAACAACAATTGAAGGAATAGAAACCATATTTTTTAATGAGAGCACGGTTGGTGGGGGTAGATGGGAAGGTTTAGAGCAGCGGTTCTCAACCTTTGGGCCCTGACTACTTTAGGGGTAGAACAACCCTTTCACAGATGTAGCCTAAGACCATCTGCATATTAGATATTTACATTATGAATTGGAAGAGTAGCAAAATAATTACAGTTATGAAGTAGTAGCAAAAATAATTTTACGGTTGGGAGTCACCACACATGAGGAACTGTATTAAAGGGTTGCAGCATTAGGAAGTTTGAGAGCCATTGGTTTAGTGGTAGTAAAGGAAATGAGGGATATGATGTGACTGTATTATAGTATCAAAAAATAAAAAAAAATATTTAAAACAATATTAACAGAAAAAAAAGGTCTCGGCTTCCCAATTGTGTTGGGCATGTACTTGGACATTTTTCTCCAGACATCTGAGTGTCTGGAGAATACACGTGGATTGTGGTTCACAGCTGTCTAGTCAGCTGCCTCTTCCTCTTCCTATCACTGCTATGTGTTTTATAGAAATAAATCTTAATCTTTCCTCACTATGTGGAAAGATGCCCAGGAGAAGAAATGATGCAGCCTCTTCCCATCTAGATTCTCTCAGGCAAAATGGAGTCTTTGAGTGTCACAGAGATGTGAAAAACATGTCCAGCTGCATTTTTTTTGCAAGTTAATTATCTGTATCCCTGAGAGAAGGTGTGTTGCACTCAAGATCACTTCAGCAGTCAGGGGAGTCAACAACATGTTACAGGAAAGAGTGATCTCATGTTTCATCTATTTGTGCATGTGTTTGGGAGGGGGTGCACATGTTTGTGTGCACTTGCACCTGCACAGAACTACTCAGAAGATTGCATCAACTGTCATTCCTCTGGCATCATCCAAACCTTTCTTTTTAATGTTTGTCGTGTTTCCTTTGTTTTAGAATATTTTTTATTCTTTGACAATTTCATTCAGGTACATAATGTATTTTGATCTTACCAATCCAAATCTCCCCTCCCTTTCTCCCCAGACTTACTTCCCTATACTGCTCCTCCCACAACCTTCACTTTCTACTCACCTTTTCAAGTCACTGAGTCCAATTAATGCTGTCTGCCTTCACAGGAAATGAACAGCCTGCCAGCAGCCACTCCCCCAAAGGAAAATGAGAACCCCTCTCTCAGCAGCCATCTGTTATCAATAGACTGTCAGTCAGGGGTGAGGCATTATGAACTCCTCCAAAATTCATGCTGGAATATTGAGTCAAAATGTGGAAAGACTTGATTTTGTGCAGCTCTTGTACAGCTAACCACAGCTGCTATGCATTCACAGGTCCAGGGGCTGTCACATCTGGATGACCACATTTTACAATATTTCTCCCTGTACTCTTGTTCTTTCGTTTTACCCTATCCACAATGTTCTTTGCACCTTGTGGGACAGGTGATATAGATAACCAACCCACTTAAGACGGAGCACTCAGTTACATACTCTCTGCACTTTGAGCAGTTATGAGTCTGTGCATCGGCCGTTCTCCACTTCTCTGAGCAAGGTTGGGGGCAACAATGATAGTTTTAAGTGTAAATATTTAGAAGGAGATTTCTACTTAGCAAAACAGCAGAAATAGATTCTGCTCTAGGACCTATATGATCCCCCAAGCTGTGGGCTTTTGACCAGGTTTACAACACTAGGCAGGAGTTTTCCTTCTCTGAGAAGGCCTCTAAAACAGAAAATAGTTGATTGATCATATGAAAATCATTTTATTAAATATCACAAGGTCCTTATTTCCTGAGGGATCAGTATCCTAATTTAAAAATCATTACTTATGCCTGTAACTTGAAGATACTTTCTAAAGTTTCTGATTTTCACCTATTTTGTTGATGTCATTGATCCATTTACAGTTAGTTGAATTTTGTGCAGGGTGACAGATAGCTTCTACGTTTAGATATCCATTTTTCTTAGCACCATTTATTGACTAGCTTTCTTTTCTTTCAATGTGTTTTATGGTATCTTTTTTTTTTGTAAATCAGGTGGCTGTTATGGATTAGGTTTATATATAGATCTGTATTCTGTTCTATTGATCTATTTGTCTAGTTTTGTGTTAATACCAGGCTGTTTTGATTACTATGTCTCTGTAATTTAACTTGAAACTAAGTATAAAGATGCCTCCGACAGTGATTTTATTATTCATCAAAGGCACATTCAAATCCATCTATGTAATTCTCACAGGAAGTTAACAGCTTATAGATTTGAACCCATTTTAACAATGAGCAACAGGAGATGCATTACTCATGAATGACTATAGCAAAGTTCAGAAAACCAGGAGATGGCAATGGCCCAAGGACTAGCTGCAGGAGAACTCATTGTCACGTACGGCCCAAAAAGCAGAGAAAGAAAGATTTCAACCTGATCAGAACTTCAGACCTTTTTCTGTGGGACCTTATATAGAATTACCTGGGTGCCACTCAAATTGTAGGCCCATCTAATAGAGGTTGAGCAAGCAGAATAAATGTGATGGCTATATTTTTTTCTTTCACTTCAGTCTTTAGCTAGCACTGCTTAGCAGCAACCAGAAACCAGGAAGCAAGTGACAACGTTCACAGAGAAGAGCCTCTGTGTGTTTCAAACAGGTTAAGAAATGGATCGAAGAGGCAAATGGTTAAGTAAAATAATGAACCTGAGACTCAAGTGATTTGATCAGGATCATAGAACCAGTCAGAAGTAGACTCCAGCTTGTCACAATGAAGGAACTTCAAGGTGTGCTCCTCCCTGGCAGAAATTCACTGAAACTAACCACTAACTTGGCACATAGAATCTAAGAGAAAGAATGTTGATGATCGGAACCAGTGGTCACAGGACTGAACTGTGGTCTAGGCTTTCCTAGGCCCAGTGTTTACTCTTATCACGTAACCTCATTTAACAACCATTTTACTCCATCCATTACAAATGACCTAGCATATCATTAATGATCTAATCAATGTGTGGTCCACAAACAAAATGCAATAACTTCACTAGGGGTTTTAGAAATGCAGTCTCTGATTCCACAGCAGAATCAAAATTAGCCAAGATTCTCCCACAGTGGAATACTGTCCAACCACAAAACAAGAAGAATCCTGACACACTTGACAACTAGAACAGACCTAGAGGTTGTTATGTTAAGTGAAATAAGTCAGGAACAGAATGATAAAATGTAGAAAAAGCTCATTCCTATGTGAATTTAAAGTCCTCTCATAGAAGCAAAGTTGAATGGTCATTCTCAGTGGCTGGGGGGAGCATATCTGAGAGATGGGAAAATGTGAAGCAAGGGTTACTGATTTACAGATGGATTAATGTTCTGCTGTGCTACCACATAGTGGCATGACAAAAGATGGCAATACACATTTCAGAGAGCTGGAAGAAAGTATTTGAATGTTTTAAACTTAAGGAGTGATGAGCACTTGAGAAGTTACATTGTACAAAATGCAACTGCTGTCAAAATAGCACATGGCATCCCATAAATCTGTACAGATTTTCTCTGTTGTGTATCATTTGAAATAAGTTCATATTTCATAAAGATGAGTTGTATGCAAATAAATGTTTCATAAATACTGCTATAACTTCAGACTCCCTAGCATTCACTCTGAGACTGAGACTGTGTGGCATACTATCCTTAACTTTGAATAGTTGAGCATGCCTAAAATTGTTTTTAATTTGTTTAGAATTGTTTTTTACTTTTTTATTGACAGATTTTAACAATTTTCCACATGTCTATAATCTATTCTGATTTATCTGTCACTATACAATCTCTTATCTCCTTATCAACTCGCCTCATCCCTACCTGTCCCTTTCCCAGGTTCATTACTGTTGGTTTTGTTTTGTGATACATTTAGTAAACCACTGTCTATTTGCACCTAGTAGGCTCATTGCTGGGTTAACACCTGAAGGCAAATCCTTCAACAGTGAAGGATGGAGGCCTCCATGTCCTACCTCCATACATGTTTAACTTTTGAGGAGCCCATTCTTTTGCAGACCCACGGCAGACATCTCTATCTGCACCTGCCTTCCCAGGAGATACTCCACAGCTCTTCTCTTTTGTAGAGTTCCATAAAGGGGATGATATAGCTTTCTTAGTCAGAGGTAAGTATATACCAATCACTTTTTCTCAGCATTTTGTGCAGTCATGAGTTTCTACATTCTCCATTGTTCATTGAAAGGAGAGGCTTCTGTGATCAAGGCTAAGGGACACATTTGTCTGTGGGTATAAACTAGATATTTAGAAGCCAACTTGACACACTGTCAGTTTAGCTAATGTGAAAATCCTAATTGCATGGCCTTTTTCCTTCAGTTGTGGGGGTCAGGTCCTTCTGGCTGAAATGGATTTCATGCTACAAATTTCAGGATGAAGAAATGGCCTGGATGATAGAGGCGCACAAGTAACAAGCAATGATAGTTTTTTCCTACTGGGCCATGAGTCCTGGCAGGGTAGTTAATAGGATGTGGACAGTGCAAACCTGGTGCTGCTTAGGGTCTTTCATAAACTTAACATGAAGAAACATGAACATGAAAAAGAGGTGTGAGAGCAAGAACACTTTAAATCTAGAACTTGGTTGTTCCTTGGAGTCTCCATTTATAACAGACAAAAATAAATAAATAGAAAGAAACAAACAAGGAAAGAAAGAAAGAGAGAGAGAGAAAGATATGAAGGAAGGAAGGAAGGAAGGAAGGAAGGAAGGAAGAAAGAAAGAAAAAAAGAAAGAAAGAAAGAAAGAAAGAAAGAAAGAAAGAAAGAAAGAAAGAAAGAAAGAAAGGAAGGAAGAAAGGAAGGAAGGAAGGAAGGAAGGAAGAAAGAAAGAAAGAAAGAAAGAAAGAAAGAAAGAAAGAAAGAAAGAAAGAAAGAAAGAAATTAAGACTAACTTAAGCTTAATCTTATCCTTTCTTGTACATTTGTTTACCAATTAAGTGACACCCAGCTGCTGGGTAGTTTGTATTCATATTCACTCTTGAATAGCACTTAAATGCCACCTTCCCTGAAAAATTTTCATGACATTACTCCTCCAAGGAACGATAAGTGTCTATGAATCTAGAAAATATGATAGATAAAAATTTTTCCACAAGGGCACTGACCACACCCTGATAACACCACACTGTCACACAGTTTTCTCATGGTACTTTCCCACTATGTAATAAGCCAAAGTCACAGGAAGAAGCAAGACTAAAATAGCACCATGCTAAGAGTCTTTAGTATCAATAGATAGCATTGTGATGAAAATATATCATAAATAGCTTCCCCAAATAGAGGGATGGCAGAGTGTTCTACATGTACAGCACATACAGGTGCTCAATAATGTGATTCCTTCTCAGTTGCTCTTGAGCATTCATTTCTCTTCTCTAGCCCTGGGGGACTAGAAAAATATTCTTGGAACTGCAGTACCTTGTCTACCTATTCCCTCCAGATGTTGGATGAACAAGTGTGGCATGGAGCCAGTCAGGCGTTATTTCAGCACCCTGCCCTTTGTGGACGCATCCCTGTGTTTTGCATATGGAAAGAAACCCTTCCAGTGTCAAGCACAAGCCTAATTTGAGCTCCATTCCAATAACCTACTGTGGAAGGACATATATGACCTCCAAAAATTTCTTCTCACTTGTATATGTACACTGTGACACATACAAACCTGAACATGTACACTCGTACACAGCATACACACACACACACACACACACACACACACACACACATCCATATACCAGAAAGAAAGAAAGAAAGAAGGAAAGAAAGAAAGAAAGAAAGAAAGAAAGAAAGAAAGAAAGAAAGAAAGAAAGAAAGAAAGAAAGAAAGAAAGAAAAGAAAAGAAAAGAAAAGAAAAGAAAAGAAAAGAAAAGAAAAGAAAAGAAAAGAAAAGAAAAGAAAAGAAAAAGGGAATTAGGGAGGGAAAGGCAAAGAAATAGTTATCTCACATTCCTCACATACAGGAAACATGTTCAAAATCCTTGTGAAAATGTCAAATTAGTAGTATTTCAGCAGAATTGGACTAATTCTCTTGGGCCTGTCCAATAAAAACAAAGGAACAATATAATCACCCACTCTTTTCAGCTTCATTAAGTAGGGAATTGGAGGTAAAACTAGAAGCCTGGCAGCACTTGGGAATTTGATACATGTCTTTTAAGGGACTTTAAAAGAACAATTATGAAGACAGGGTTCTGCAGTTAAAATGAATCTTAATTGAATCAGTCTGGAAAGAGAAGCTTGAATTCGATTTAAAGGGAAAGTTTAAGGGATTCTTCATAATCAACTGAGTTAATTCAAATTATTCACAGTCTAATGGTTTCATCCACTCCAGGGGCTGAGTTGAGAAGAGAGGGAACAAGTCAATAAGATGTCCCTCTGTTATAGAGTCTATGCCACATTGTCAGTTCCTTCCTGGATGGGCAACAGTGATGAAGGAAATGAGAGCTGGGGATGAAACTAAAAACTGAAACATGTAGAATCAGTGAATTCCACATAGGTTGTCCAATACCATGCAGTCAGCCTTGGACACATGCACATATAATCAAAGCTAATGAACTCAGTAGGTTATATGTGTGTGCATGCATATACAAGTAACAATAATTTGAAGAAGATATCATGAATTGAGGAGGTGTTAGACAGTAAGGGAGTGATGTATCTGTAATGCTCATGTATAGAATTTTCAAAAATAGATATGAAACTATTTTTTAAATCAACAAATTAACAAATGGTTGCATTCCAAAGACAAGATTAAAGCGTTCACAGTTATGTTCAAAAACCTAATTAGAAATGAAATGATGTTGCAAATGAGAGGGCCTTTCCTGGAGGACAATAGGCAGAGCATTTCATTCATTCCATGTTACTGCAGAAGAGAATCAGAATACTATACAATGTGAAGAACTAAGCATTAACGAAGAGAGTCTATGGGGATTCACCAGAGTAGATATTACCATTACCATTAGCCATTACCATGTTTAAAACATTCAGCCATAGACAAAATTGACTCGGTGCTATTTAGTAGCACCAAGTAGCTATTTAGTAGAGCTAAATAGTAGGTACTAATTTGTCTGACCATAGCAAATGATTCAGAGATGTTGCTTTAATCTATACCATTGCATTACAATACTTTATCATTACTGTAGCTAAATGCCTGATAAGAAGTGACTGAGAGGAAGAAGGGTTTATTTTGGCTCACAGTGTGAAGTAGTACAATTTGAGATGAATCACCACAGCAAGGAAGGCTTGGTGGGAAAAGAATGAGACAGCTGGTCATAGTGTGTTTGTAGCCAGAAAGCAGAGAATAATGAATCGAGTTTTCTGCTCAATTACTTCCTCAGATCTGGTTTCGTACTCCAACCCATTGGTTACTACATAAATTCAGGGTAAGTAATCCCTCTATAGGTAAACCTGTCTGGAAACCCTCACACAGGGAGAGAGAAAGAGAGAAAGAGAGAGAGGTGTGTTTCTATGGTGATTCTAAATCTAGTTGAGTTGATAATAGCAATTAACCTTCACAACCTCTAAGCTGACTGAAATAAGTTATGGGTATCTGAATCAATAAGAGATTTTGACTATACTGACAAGAGTGTAAGTAGTTCCTCTTTTGTAGTTGTACACAATTATATAGGAGATAAAATCCACAATAAACAAGTAGATGCAGTATCTGTACATAGTCAAGATTGGTAAATGTTCAGTTCTTACCTAGGAGTTGTTGAGTGGATCACTTCATAAGTGGATCGACCACTCTGTAAAATCAATTTTTCCACAAGAAGCAAGATGGAAACACCTCTGTGAGAAGAAACCAGCAAATAAGTACTGAGTAGACATATTTAGGCATTTCAGGAGTCAGTATTTTTCTAGGCCATGTATTTGAAAATGGATGCTAAGGGTGGAACCAAAGGCCAAGAACCAACAAATATTCTACCACTAAGATGCATTTCCCTTGAGCATTATATTTGGCTCATTCACTACAAAAGCACAAGTATTTCTGCATAACAAACCATAAAAATTTTTCAATTAATTTATTTTATGCTATCATCTTTAAACTTAATAAAATACACACATAAGGCATTTTATCCACATTGATAAGAAAGAATTGGAAGTTTAGGTCGATGAGTCAAAAATGGCATGACCCAAACTGAAATCTTTCCATAATCTGATACATTCTACCCTTCTGCAAAGTAGCACTGTCTGACAATAATGGAGAGAAGGTCCCAAGGGAAAAGAACTATATATTTTAACATAGGTGGCGTTTATCTAAATAGTTTAGAAGTAAGGCTATAAATGCTCAATAGCCAGTCACTTTCTCATTACAATTTTATTATTTAGAACCTGATCAACAGCACAAGACCTGTTGCAACTTTGTTTCTAAGGAAATAATGTGGATATATTATCCACATTATTTTTTACAACTATTTGTTGGTTTATACACCAATCTTTAGAGAAGGCAAAAGCAACTCTCTGCTCTCATACTCTCTTCCCTTGCCTGGCAACTGGGAGTGTTGGAAAATGCTCTATTGGGCTTCCTGAGGCACCCCAGTGATCTTGTGTTCATGACCTGCTTAACATCCCTGCTTAACTGTACACTGGGATTAGTGACTTTCTTGATTATGCTCTAAAAAGGTTTCACCTTCCATCCTAGACACTTCTTACTGTATCAGATCCTGTTCTCTAGGGAAAATAAGGGAGAACTCAGATGCCAAGATGTGGAAATCCTGACAATCAGACCACGTGGTCAGGAGCCAGATTTTACAAGTAGCCTCAGAGGTGAATGAATTTGGAAGTACATGTTCTCTTATTGTACAGGACTTCAGTGAAACTGCTTCTCCTGCTTGACAGGTTGAATAAGCCTCAAGAGAGACTTTGAACCACAAGCAATTAACCCATGACCACAGCTTTTACTCACTCTTAATGTGAGATAATAAATGTTTCTTGTTTGAAGCTGAAATGTTTTAGGACAACTTGTTACACAGTGTTAGATAACTAACAAATTTTGAATACTGAGGGAGCCTTCAGGGATATAGTAAATGCTGGATTTTTAATGGCTACTATTTTTCTTGTTTGGTGGTTTTTCAGAAAAATGGGGAAATCATTGATTGAACAGAATTCTGTATCCCTGAAAGTGAGAGGCCAGGTTCAAGGGAAGCTGAATTGGAGGTGTGATAGAATCCTGTTCTGAAGGTGTTTGAGTCTGGTTCCCCAAACAAGTAACTGGAAATGGAGGAGAGAGTATTCTACCACACTCTCAAATTTACAGGAACTCTGGATGAGAAAACAGAAACAAAGGACCAGGCAAACAATAATGACTCAGAAAATTCCATCTTCCCCCTTGCCTGAATGAGTTTGCCCCCCTCCCAAAGCATAAACTATGTTAATATGTTCCCAGAAGTCAAAAGCCTGAAGGGATAGGAATGCATGTTTTCTCCCTCTAAAAGTACAAAAACGTAGGCTATGTTTTCTTTCTTTTAGATCAATGATAGTGTAATTGGAAGAATAAAATTGTTTTAAAAAGTCAGAATGGCCACACAGGTCCTCATACCTTATCAGAGAGAATGCTGTTACAAACATTGAGAGAGGACTTCCTTTTGAGCTGGAGAGATGCACAGAAAAAAATTATACATATACATGTACATATGTACAAATACGCACATTATGAACATTTACTCATGTCTATATGTACACAAAACCAAATACTTCCCTGTCCCCTTAGCCAGAAGGGTTGCACTCTCTAAGCCTTCTTTCTTTTCCCTTTAACCACACAGAAGCCGCCTGCCCAGTGAGCTGTCTGCATGCATTTATCACCCTGAAACCAGGGCACCAACAGGTTCTAACAGACGCTGTGAAATTATAGGCAAACAAAGACATATGTCACCCAATAGTAAGTACATACATTGCACAATGCACCCACAGTAAAAGGCTTTGTCCTTGTATCTCACGCTTGGCAGCCCCTGCCTCCCCCTCACTTCTCAGGGACTCTTCCTGACAGCACACTGCCTTACCTTGTCCATGCCTTTTCCAGGGCTTTCTTCCCCCTTGATACTGCTAATGAATTCTACTCAGATGCCATATGACCTTTGGTTTTCTTCCACTTGGGGGCATGCAAGTAACAACAGTGACTATTAAAGAACAGAGATGCCAGCCTGCTTGAAAGGGCAAGAACTTGGCTAAATCCCAAGTCTGCTTTTTAGCTAGCTGGAAGACTTGTCTAGGTTCTTACTTGGCCTCTAATTCTTGCTCATGAACTTCAAAGAGACTCCACATTCATGAAGTTATGCAGAAGATTTAAATGGAATATCTATATAAAACAGCAAATGTGGCAAGAACTACTGAAATGTTAATTCTTAGTATTTCTTCAGCAGAATTATTATGCTTTATTTTTGCAGGTAAATTGAAATGTATGATCCTAATAGAGTTACAGAGTTAAATAGACAAATGAAATAGCCTATATAATATACCTACAACAGGACAGACACACTGTAGTTACTCAATACAAAACATGTCAATTTCCTTACTGTCTCTCTCATTTTCTTCAGAAAATGTCAATAGACTATAAAATTATTTCCATAACACAAAAAGATCTACTAGTCCAAAGAACCATTAAAAGGCCCCTTCAAATCATTCATTCCATGGAGTTACTGACTACTGCAACTTTCTTAAGACAGACTTCAATAGAACCCAGATAAATATTGATATTTATTTATTTTCAAGGAAATCTTGTTGAATCTATATTCAAGAATATTATGTGACACTTTGTTATAGAATTATAAGAGATAAAAGACAATTAAAACAAATTTTTTTAAAAAATGAATTAAAACATGAAACAAGAAGTCCTAACACCTCAGTCTTAATTGGAACAAAATTTGGTGAGATTAAGTATTCTGTGACAAAGGTCAATGATTATCTATAAAAAGCGATTTTTATTCTGTGAAGAAGATGACTGTCGGGGTGCAAGTGTTCAGCCAAGGACCTCAACCCCTACTGCATGGGGAAATAGACTTGCAATTGAGTTCTGGGCAATAGAGGCACAGTATGTACCCTTTCTGAATTGAACCTACTCAACACCTCCCTGAATTATGTTTTAGTCTTCCACTTCCCCATCTGCCTACCAGGGGGATGTCATTAACCAAGCTGTCATAATAATCGAACTTTTAAGATAATGAATCCTATAAAAGCTTCAGTTTCTAAATGAGTACACAGAGCAAGGTACCTTCAGCATCATTACAATTAAAATTAATGTGAGAAAGAGTAAAATTATATTTCTTAGAATATCAGATTCTGTATGCTAATCTCATATGGAGTTGTGTTTGTAACTAGGCAATTAACTGTTAATAATTTGTCAGTAGATTTCTAGACACCAGCTATAAGTTAAGGGACAACATAACAATAGTTAATGTCCTAGTGGAGACTATGGGAGGGGAGACACAAATATTAGACCCACTGAATAGAGGAGGTCTAGGGAGGTGGAGTATAATTGACAGATATTAAGGGGGAGCAAGTATTTCCTGGATGAGGAAACCAGAATATGAGTAAGCCTGGTTCCAACAGGTTCTATTACCTAACTGTACAACTTAACATTGACCTCAACAGCACCTGGCCATGAACACAATCTTTGTCCATTTCTGATACTGTCTGCTTCAGGATTCCTGACTTAATTAGGTCTTCACATGACCATAGATAGTCTCTCAGTAATATCTGATCACCAGCCCATCACTGAAGCCAGTGTTCAATGATACATCCCTTGGACTTTGCTGGGGATGTTAAGAAAGAAAGATTTTCATTGTTTTAAGGTTACTCAACTATAGGATATAGACTGAGATTAGCTTATTTCTGTCTTTCTAATACATCCAGCCAGCTCATCCAGGAATGAAGTCAGTGCATAAGAAATCAGGGCTATGATGAAGAGAGATACCCCTTGCTATAATGGAGTTTTCAGGTATGAAAATCATTTTTCCCTTTAGAGAAGTTTGAATATTTCTGTCACACACAACATAGAAAATCCTGGAGAATGTAATCTTAGGTATTATGTTTATTTATTTATCCTTAAAATACAATTTATTTCCTAGCAGCAGAGTTATAACACAGGAAAGGAAATATCAGGTTTTTTTTTTCTTTTGCTTTATCAGTTAATAGTCATGTGTTCATAGGAGTTACCTAATGTGGCTGAGGCCAAACATCCCGTGATGAAATGTAAAGATAAAAATATAATCGTACACACTATTGCTGGATAAAGAAATGAGATTTCTGGATTCAAGTTTTGAAATATGGTAGACTGTGTTAGTGTCATAATACAGATATCCCTCTAAAAAGAAATGCATAAAACAAGCTTTAAAAATATAAGTGAGCACAAAATCCAGGTTGAAAAAGAAGGAGGACTCTGATATGGGAAACTGACATTATGATAAAGAGCTTTGGAAGTATTAGACTGAAAGACTCACAACTTGGAATTACTACTATAGCAATCCTTAAAATATTAAAGATACCCTAAAGCAGCAGTTCTCAACAGAAGAGCCACAACTCCTTTGGGGGCTGAACAACCCTTTCACAGAGGTCACCTAAGACTATCTGGATATCAGATATTTACACTGTGATTCATAACTGTAGTAAGATTATACAGTTATGAGGTAGCAACATAAATAATTGTATACTTGGTGGGTCACCACAACATGAGGAACTATATAAAAGGACTGTAGCATCAGGAAGGTTGAGGAGGAACACTGTGAGAAGCAGGAAATAATACAATCAAAGTATACTGTTTAAATAACTAAAAACTAAAGAAAGTTTAAAATGAGAGAAAAAAAGAGACACTTGTGACCCAGATTTTGGCTATAAAAATTTGTAAAAATTTGTCTCAGGGGACTTGACTTCCCCAATACTATCATACTGGTGAAGAAGAAAGCTGATGTCATCCACATGACTTGACTTTCTCCCAGAAAGAGATTTCACACAGTTTTAACAACTTTTCAGACTATTGTCCAGGTGATACTGGAGCCAAGACAATGATGAGTGAGTGATGAACCAGACTTCACCTTGACCAAGAAGGCTTAGTTCTACATAACTTCTTGATCTCTATTTAAACCTACACCTCATGTCTGTAACCCACAAATGGCTTAATGGGGTCAGTGGGCCTCTTTATTTGTGACTCTTCCAAGCAATATTACCAGATTAAATAAATTTATTTTCTCTATTTTGTGTTATAACTTAACTCTAATTGATATATTGGAATAGGGTTACCAAACTGGCTTACTAAACCTATTCATACACAAGATTTGATTCTAAAATCTCAAGTAAAGATCCCTGAATATTGGGATGTTAATTAACCCCATAGGAGAGGAGGATTTCTGATTGATCAGTGTACCCACAGGTTTTTAAATGAATTCCCCCATGGAACTGTGGTCTAAGAAAAGCAACGCCTAAGTAAAGAATGAAAGAGAGCAAGTGTTTGCCAGCCAAGCAAAGAGAGAGTGAAATGTGACTCTAGGCAGATATCCTGGGGGACGAGGAATCATTCTTCAGAACTCTCAAACACCCAAAGAAACATGGTATGTTTGCATAAGATTTATGTTACTCTGTGTGATTACTTAATAATCTCTATGGTGATATTAGCAAATTAACTTCTTTCAGTGCTGAAGCATCTCTAGGGCACATGGGAAGAAAACCCAAATGTTTTCTTAGATACCATTTCAAAAGCAAAAGATATTCCAACCAAAACCTACAATGAAAATGTCCTTTGTGATAATATTTACTCAGGTATTAATGTTTGGACATCGGCTTCCTTTAATATAGGCAAGACAGATGTCTATTGGGAGAATGAAGGAGCTTAACATGGATATGATTGACCCTCACACATTATAAAATGAATAACTCACCGATGATAATACAATCCTGGACTGATGTATACTTAAAAAACGTAGCATATCTAAGTCAAAGCAAAAAAGTAACAATTGGTTACCTAACGGATACTCAAGAAGAGATATCAACACATATTTTTAAGAGTTTATAAATTAAGCAGAAATCAACCAAGAATACAAAATATAGATTGGTACATGCTTTCTATAGGATATCAGACAGTAGATACTCTGGGATTTGCAGATGCTACGCAATCTATAGTATTCACTTTTTCTATCCATTGTATATAATATATTGTACTATTTTCATATAATCATACGGATACTGGTTGTTGTATATTATTTGTAATTAATATATAATTAAGGTCAATATATGAAGTCATTTAAATATATAAAAGCTATTGTTTTTGTATATTCTCTGATAAATTAATATTCATCTATATTTTGAACATACACATCACATTGTCCTCTCATTCATACTGAAACTCATCCTCTTCTCAGGACAGGAACTTTTCTTCCTGATTTTATGTCTGTGCTTCTTGTTGTTGTTGTTGTTGCTGTTGTTGTTTTGTGACTCATTCAGTTTAACCGGGGTTGTTGCAGGGTCATGGGTTGGGAGATTATTTACTGGAGCTTGGAAGGCTACCCAGGGCTGTACTTGTGAACTAAATGACACCTGGAAGGCATTGATTCTCAAAGCCTCTTTTTTTAACTGAAAAACATTTATTAAAATATATTTTGAACATAATACCTCCTCCCCTAAGTCCTCTCAGCTTCTACTCACCTCCTTACCCACAAAACTTTCCTCTATCCCTCTCTCTCTCTCTCTCTCACACACACACACACACACACACACACCACATATAATGCATTTCCCCAAGAAACAAGAATCAAAATAAACAAACAAATGACCAATAAGACAAAATGCCCAAACCAAAGAGAGAGAGAAAAAAAGATAGATAGATGATAGATAGATAGACAGATAGATAGATAGATAGATGATAAAAAAAAGTCTACAAAAAATACCATTGAGTTGGCTTTATGTTGGACAACTACTCTTGGGCATAGTGTCTGCCCTAGAGTGTGGTTGATATACCTAGTAGGACTCCACTAAAGAAAACTGATTTTCCTTTTACCAGTTTGGGTCAGTTGAAGATAGCTCCTTGGTTAGAGGTGATAGCTGTGTTCTTCCCAAACTCAGTGCTGGAACCTGGTCTGTCTTGAAGCTGTGCAGGTCTTGTGCATGCTGCCGTAGTCTCTGTGAGTTCATATGTGCTTCAGTCCTGCCATTCTTAACCTACTGCCCGCACATATAAAACAGACCAACCTATAGAAAGGTTTTTCAGCCAGGTATAATTTAATAAAATTATGTAGTAGAAAAGAACACAAAACAAGATTTATGTAATCAATATCATTAAATTCTGCACTGAACAAGTATAAAATATACACAATGTTTTATGCTAATATGAAAAACACATGAAAATTGACCATATGGCTTTTTGATATTATATAGATGCCAGTACAAACTTATAAAATAACACAGCTATTGTGTCTATAAAATTGAAAGACATACAGTCACCAAGAACTTTTAAGAAAATATGCTAGAAATGAAACTATCATGTAGTCACACAAGACACAGACTAAAATAAAATCTGTCAAAATTTGGTAACAGCCCCAAACTGATACACATAAGCATAGATTAAAAGAAAGCAAGTGTATATTAGTAAAGTTTGACAGACTTAACTAACACTTGAACAGAAAACTTATTAGAATATCACAGACGTACATGATACCATCCACAAAACCATTTGATTGAGGCAATCAGTATGACGATGTTCTGAAATTAGATTCATTTGTGGCTATGAAGGAAGTAAGGAGGGTTGCATGCATACACATATGTATGTAATATTTAAAATGTAATGTGAATATCTTGCTAAATATAGCAGTGGTAGCGTTTGATCTATCTCTTATACATAATTAAAGTGTTTAGAATAAATATTATATCTAAGTTTCCAACAATATATGCTACTCAAAATGAGTATGATATTGTCTAATAACTATGTGACTTTTAGTAAGCACCAAATGTGCTTAATCCAGGTCCATAATAAACATATTAAACATATATTCAATTATGATAACAATGTTATAATAATGATGATGATGATGATGGTGATGATATTATTATTATTATCACTATTACTACTAATGAGGTATAGATTGGTTTAAGTAGTGGGCCAGGGATGGACTTTGAGAGTAAAAGTTTTACCTACTTCTGGTTTTCTCTTTTCTTCTTGATTGCTCTTAAAGATGCAAGAGCTCAGCTGAGTGCTCAGCTACCTGCTCCATCCACCATGCCAGACGTTTTCTACCATGCCCCCCACATCATGACAGACCCATCCTTAATAGTCTTTCTTCTATAAGCTGACTTGCCCAAGTTACATCACAATAACAGAAAAGGAACTGATACTAGAGTGAAGTCTTAGTCCATATTACATAACAAACATTTGAAGTATACAAAGAAAACAGTAGCACTTAGCATTAGGATAATGTCTCTAGTATCAATAAACACTACCAATACATAAAGATAAAACATTAACTATAAATCACATGCAGCTGAGAGCCAGATGTCAAAGCTACAGGCCTTCACGTTACTACATATAACCTCTAGCATTATCTGGAAGAAATTTAGAAAATATTATGTCCCCAGACCAGGATGCAATTGTCAGAGTATAGGACTTCAAAGATGGTAACACAAATGTACTACTGAATTACAGAAAAAAATGAGAATTTTGAAAAGTAATGTCATCCCTAGGGAGATAAAGGATACCAGAGCATTGGACCCTTCAGATCTTATACTTAGCACAGCAGTATAGCTCCTGCAGAAGTCAGATATATCCTGGAGGTTATTATAACAGCCAATAAGAGATTATCCATATAAAAGTCTTGGCAGTAGCTATCATATCAAAAACACTTTCCCTGTGTCACTTGGTTAATAAGACCTCAGGAATATAATATAGGCACATTGTTGTGGCAAATGTGTTATTTTTACTACTAATCAGAAGAGGAGATATCTAGTTTGTTTTTGTATTAAATATGCTGGAGTATACATTAACAACATTTATCCAGATCTAGGTTAATAATCTTATACCCTGTGAAAAATAAGTTCAAAAAGACATGACTCATAGAAAACTTGTGTTCACTGGAAAAGGTGAGTAAAAACTGGTGTGCACAATGGAGATGCTGGTGAAATTCATGTGGCCTGAAAGTGAGGTATGGACCTTTCAGTTTTCTGCATCCAAAACTTCTAGAACCCCAGTGTACAAGAGTATTAGTATACCATTTCTAGCTTTCTTTCTCTGTTCTGTTCATGTTGTTCAAGTTGTGAACTCACAGACTGCTACTCCATCCCCTGCGCCTACTGCCATGCCTGTAACTTTCCTACCATGGTGGATTCTTATCCCTCTGGCACCATAAGCCAATATAAACTCTTCTACAATTTTCCTTTGTCATGGTGTTTTATCATTGTAACAAAAAAGTATCTAATGCAACTAAGCTAGAACTGGTTTGCTGAAGACAATGACTCAGGTTCAGTCCTTTTGGAGCATGAGTGTCAACCTTTGGGACCTAGCCTGTGCTATGAATAATAAGACATTGGCTTACTGACTTACTGTGCTCCCAGTGAGAAAAGAGCATGTTTCAATGATAGAGGAGTCAATCTAACACTCAGAGTGACAAATACAGGAAGTCGGAGTTTCCCAACTCTGCAATTAGGAACTCTGCAGAGTTAGCTGTCCTAACCTGCAAATGTGAATGAAAAAGTACATCTGTGGACATGGATATGTGATAACTTAATGTTTCCAAAATGGAGTTTGCTGTGCATCTGTAGGGAACATAATATGCAAATAAAAATCTCAGTATGCAAATATGTATTCTTATTGTCCCAATGTAATCTATATAATTTCTACATGATTAACTTGTTTAATAGCATTATATTTCACAAGGTAGTATATTCATTTCCAAAAATGATTAAATATTCTACAACATAATTGTAGCTGTATTAGATTCTAGAATCTAACACTGTAATATAAGGCCCAAATTTTGATGTTCATTTTACTTTCTATGTAGACCAGGCTAGAGTTTCCTCAACAAGACAGAATACAAAAATTTCCAGGATGTATTTTGAGAAGAATCATTGAAAATTCCATGATTGTCAAAGTTATTGAGTACTAATAAAACTTAGGAATAATCTGGTAGAATAAATTTCTTATAGTTAGTTGCTAATATTATTCAGAAAATCTATAACTTGTAAATTTAAATATCACCTGATATTCTTGAGTTTATCCCTTTTAGCCTCAAGAGAGAGTCTCTCTCCAGGTCAGACTGATGAGGACAGATGATGTCTTGGATGGCCAGTTTCCTTCTCTTAATTATTGAGTATAGAAACAATAGCATGATATGAAAAAACAATACAATGTATGTAATTCTGTTTCTTATTTATGACTGAAATAAATTACACTTATTTCTTGTTGTGTTCACTGAGCATTGAACTGTAATGGGAGTATAATCACAATGTTTTTCTAACACAAAACCTACAATTCTTAAGGTTTTAAAAAGACTGACATTGACCACATCTAGGATGGCATTTTGTGTATTAGGAAGGAGTAGCTGTTAGGATATTATTTTTCAAAACTATAATATGTGAATTTTCATGCTTGCATTTCTATTCATGTTTGTCTTTGCATTTATGACTCCAAACACACACATACTATGTCATGTCAGCGATCTTGACCACAGCATAACTGATTCCCTAGCCAACTTCAAGGAACACAGCCATCTTTTCTCCCTAGACCAGGCCTCTTTAAATAAGACAATAAGATAGTGAGAAGCACACTTTGATCCGCCTGTTTCAATCCTTCAGTAACTGCATCTGAGAGTGATTGGATGCCCTAGCTGAGGAGATTGTGAAGGTTGAAATTACAGATAACCTCTATGGCAGACTGTTTGTCTTGGTCCCTTCACACTGCTATAATGATAGTCACAGTCTAGTAGGTTATTTTTTAAAATTCTGGAGGTTAGCAGTTCAATGTTAAGATGCTGTCAGCTTGTAAATTTGCTGAGTGTCTCTTTTCTGGTTCACAGAGGTCATCCTGCTATGTGTCTTCAGATGGTGGAAGAGGTGAAGGATATCTCTCTAGACTTTTTATAAGGGCATATAAGGCCATTACTGTCATAATATGGACTCAGCCCTCATGACATAACCAATGTGGAATGGCTAGACCTCCTCACACCATCACTTTGAGAGTCAGGATTTCATCAGGCAAATTTTAAAGAAAAATAAAACATCCAGACCATGATAGTTCTAAGTACACCATAGTCTCAAAAGATACTAGTGAAAATACTAAGGAATCCATCGACAGTCACATAGATTTGAATAAATAACCTCTATCATTCTCTCACAGGTTGAAACAAACAATTCCTGTCTTTCAGAATAACAGTGATGCTTACATGAGTTATATAAGTTTCTCACTTGTTTATATGATCGTTTTAGTATTAACTTTATGGAGAATTTTAAATTAGTAAGTTCTTTAATCCACTAAGAACTAGATAAAATCCTTTAAAGCATTCCCTACTTATTGAATATATAACTTAAAGGGTAGAGAAATATCTTGTGACTTGATAGTTATTACATAGTGGGAAAATAATGGAAACTTGGGCTTTGCCTTTTAAATCAAGTCTAGAAACTGTCACTGAGCTCTCCCAAGAATATCCTGCAGCAATGCATCATACTCTTCTGTAATCTGAAGATCTGCACTCTGACACCAGCAGCCAGGTGCACCTCCCTTTGAGGAGATGGTACAGTCACTACAGTTCTTGCTGCACAAGCAGGAGAGCCTGTGCTCAACCTCCCAAACACATGCTAAAAAGGTAAAAAGAAAACCCAGACATGGTGACTTATATTTGTAATCCCAGTGCCGGGAAGACAGACAGGCAGCTCACTAGGGCTTACAGCCTGCCAGCCTAGCCTAACTTATCAAAGCGTAGGTCAGTGGGATACCCTGTGAAAATGAATAAAGCAATAAAAGCAGATTCCCATTGAGGAACAATATGAGATTATCTGGCTTCCACATGCACACATATATACATGCACGTAGATACACAAGCACATGAAAACAATTTAAATTTTTTTTAAAAAGGCAAGAGACTAGACAAGTAGCTCAATATAGAATATTTAGGCAGAATTCATAAAGCCTTGGGTTTAACAATAAAAACTTATAAATATAAAATCCAATCTTAGTCAATAATGAACTCTATTCTGCTCAATAAAATACCAGCAAACTTGTGATTTATTGATATATTCAACCAGTATTTATTAAGCCACTTCCACATGCCACTTAAGTACATATTGAACAGAAGTCTCATCTTTACAGTTTCACAGAGCATTTTTATATCATGTTTATCTGTAGAGGCTTCATTAAATTTTAGCAGAGATTTATTACAGAAGATAATGTACAGAACAACAGAAGCAATGAATTCCTCTAGCCCTACACACTATGACCACCATTTTGCCCTTTGAATGATAGAGGCAAATCTGTACAATTATATTAACATTATATTCATTTGTATTGCAAATTGGTTGTTCATAGCATTCAATGAAAGGCTAGTATCTATGGTGAATCTTTTCCAACATAAACTGTTTAAAAAAATGACTGGAGGTACTGTTGTATAAATGACACAGAATTTGGAAACAGTCGCCTAAAATTTTAATTATGTTTTCCATTGGTAATTACTTTACTAACCCATAGAAAATTTCAAGAATCCAGCAAGTCTGGCTCTCTTTGACTAGGAGCATTGCAGTGACCTCTGTGAAGTGCTGTGTACTGGTAGAGGGAGGAGTTTAATTTCCCTTGCTGGGTTTTCAAGGGAAAAAATGTCATTTTCCTGGCTGACTACTGCTGAGATGTTTACCCCATAACTAATGCACCTTTTCATTTGGTTGATTTTCTATCTGCTGCCTTAAAATATTTTTTCTCCTCCCACCTCATCTTCTGCCTCTGGCCTTCCCATCCTGCCCTTCCCAACTACAGCAGATAGAATATAAAGTCATACAGAATCACAAAATAAGTTCTTCCTTGGCTTCTGCTTTTCATTCCACGTATGTCTTCTCACAGGAACTAAACTGAAAACAGAGGAAAGGGAATTTACACTGCCCAAATTTCCTTTAACTTTTAGTAAGTAAATGTACATTTTTATAAATATTCACGTCTGTGAGTTAATAGGAGTACTCTCTAAATTAAACACTAAATATGGATTTATGTATAAAATGCTGATGGAATTATTTATTACAGAGAGAACCACCTTTCCTGGATAATATGGAAAATGTGCATTGAAAATATAAGAAAGGAAACACTACATATATGTATGCATATATGTATACAGATATATACATCATTTCATTTTATAAGAGATTCTATAAAATTCTATCATAGGCAGGAGCTAAGGGCTGGGATACAGAGATGAATTATACCATCTTACTCCTAAGGGACTAACTGCAGGAAGGGAGATTAAAGTGAGAAGACTGTGGATGACACTACAAAAGTTATCACAGATCTCCAGAAAACGCATCCAGACACTACTCGAGACTCCTCTTCCTTCAGGTCCGACATTTTCTAAGTCAATTTAAGCACAAAACCTAGTCCTCTCACATTACATGCAAACAGAGAGTTTATTATTGAGGCAAATGCAAGTCACTTCATATGAGCTGCTCAGAAAGAGAGATTTGGGTTGCTTCAATAATGTGATCTAATGTGAAAACAGTTTCATGAAGGTTTTACAGTCACAGAACAAAATAAAGGCATAAATCATTATGATTTTCAAATATATTGGTGGAAATGTTAGGCAGAGAGGTTACAACAACATGAGGATGTCTGTGCTGTAAATTTTAGATGCTTCCTGCTGACAATCTTACCCTTTCTGTTGCTGGAAGCTAGTGGTCTGTTAATACATCCCAGAAGGCTTGACCGATTGTCACAGGGATGTCAGGACAGACAATGATAGCTCTTTAATGGTTATTAAGGCTAAAGGTAGCTCTGGATAGCTTGGCTATGGATCTGCTGAATTCCAACTCTCCACAATCACAAATTTTACTTAGTCAATCAACCACCTTCATAGAGATTTTAACACGTGTGGCTTTTTTCCTGGGAACCTCAATCCACAAGTTTATCAGAGGAGCCATCATCATGTTATAGGCAGACACTGGAGTGTGTGGGGCACTCTCTGGGATTTCAAAGTTCTTCTGATCCTAAACACATAATTTTATAGCAACATGGCGATAATAATAGAATATGAGCCAGATCATTCAGGTAGAAGCACTTTTCTGAGGGTAGAAGTAACTAGAGATGGAGAGAAATCTAAGACTAAGTGTCATCTTCATACAGTACGCAGGTTTTGGCGATTTCTCTCTTACATTTCCACCTTCATGGGAGGGGTTTCCAGTATGATATCTTTTAGATGAATTGATAATTTTGACCTCACTCTTCTGCTACTATCATTGAAACAATGACAGAAAGGAAGGTCAAAACAACGATTCTTTCTTAGGAGACAATTTGCAATATGCTGGAGAGGATATTCTCAAAGTAAAAATGGAAAAGACTCAGGTAAGAACCATTCTTTAAAAGAGATATGAAGAGCTGTGACAGTGGAACTCAGAAGGGGAAATGTTTTGAAACAGGAATTCTATTTATTAATAATTTTGTCAAATGAGAAGAAAAAAAGAAATATTAAATGTTCCTCTCAAAATTTTTGTTTTGGAGTTTCTTCTGTCACACCTATAAACAGACACACACATTTTCACTTTACACATTGCCTTAGATATAGGAAGCCTTTAACAGAGCATAGTTTTCCATTATACTGGATAAAGATCTTAATGTGGTGGAGGAAGGGAAGGATAGATGAAAAAATTGGAGGAAATGGAAGCACACCAAGGTGCATGTTTGGGAGATGTCATGTGCTTGTCGGCAGCTTATGGAGCCTGCTGTTTGCAGGGTTGTTCTATAAAAGAGAAAATCTTTACTGGATTGAAGCTAATCCCTTAATCCCTTCCATTTGTACATCAATTTACAGTTCTCCAAGCACTTTCCAACCATTATCACATTTAATCTTCACAAATGCCAGCAAAGAACACAGGACAGGGATTAATCGTTTTAATGTACAAAAGAGGGGATATGATTCGGCCAAGGTCACAAAGACAGGAAGGAGCAGATCTATGGGGCACTGAGCAGTCTTCTTTTTGTTAATCATTTTTTATTATTAAGCTCAGAGGAAAATATTAATTGGGGCCATGGAAATAAGCAAATAAATGATAGTATTGCTTTTTGCAAAGCAACCATGGCAGGTGAAAATTACCCTTGAGATTCTGCCTGCTCTCCTAGGCTCAGCTACAGGACTCTAGTCTGAAATCTAAGGACCTCTATTAGCAAAATGACATGTTTCCACTCTGCAAAGAGATAAGGGTCTCATACACCAATGCAATCAACAGCCATAGACACCAGCATGTTGCTCATTTCAAGAAACATTTTTCAAAGCAAGCTTTCATCAATCATAGCAGTATATAGCAGTATATCATCACCTTGCATGCCAGGACAAACATCTTTTCCACAGCAGTCCTACAAAATGTTGGAGTGTGCAAGCTCCTTGAGTACAAGTGCTTTCAGATAAATAAGTGGATGAAGCTTGACTAATGAGCCACCTCCTGCAGGATTTCAAAGCGGTCTCTATCCATGGAAACTCTTTCAGTCTCTGTGGAAAGCTCTGAAAGAGGCAGAATGTCCAGTATTGACTTAAGTCTACAAATTTCCTGTCCCCCTAACCCTCTCTGTTGAAATAAACACCCCTTATTAAGCCATAATCATTTCTGCACCTTCGGTTTGTCAACTTCTAGAGGATTATGGTGTCAACATACATGAAATAAAGCATCTTTGTAAGTTGATGGTTCTGGTTATGATAGAGTTGTGCACAAGAATCTGAGAAGACTGAGGAAGAAACCTAAAGGGAATACTTCAGAAGAATGCCACGCTAGAAATGATAGCCACATTAAGGCAAACAATTATCCTGATTTTACTAGGTAACAAGAAGGAAAGGGACTATCCCACAGAAAAAATAGTATTGGAAAATTACAGAAGATAGAGAAAATAGAAAATGTACGCAGAGAACAAGAGCATCTACTGAAGCAGTGGTAAAAGGTCATAGAACAAGTAAGAGGATCCAGCATGAAAGATGAGCACTAGATCACAGAAGAATTTCAGTGGTACAGTAAGAGGTTCACTTTGTATCCATCCCACAGGCTCTATAAAAAAAGAATGACTATAGGATTTACTGAAGTTTTCTGGAGAAGATAAAGAAATGAGTTAGCAATATTTTGAGGCAATCCAGAATATCAGACTGGCCACAATAAGGAATAAAAACTGGATTTTTATTTGTTTATGTTTTTTAATGGGGCTCTCACTGTATAAACCAGGCAAAGTCAAATCTAAAGTGATCCTCCAGCCTCTGCCTCCTGGCTGTTGGAATTACAGGCATATGCTAGCTTCCATGAGCCACTGAAAGTGGAATGTTTAAGAAGCTGAACTTCATACAATGACATAGGTAGGATATTAGACAGGAGAGGGGGCATCCAAGATAAAGAGGGCTTTGGCTGTACCATGTCAATAAATCCACCGTTATGCTTCCCACCTGTGCATTAATCTGATTACAGAGCAGGTTTATATCATTGTCATAATCTGCCTGTCCTTGGCGTCTGGTCTCTGTCTTGTACTGGTTGTATTAGACTTGGTGACACCTGCTCACCCTGGAGCTGGATTTAAGCATTTTCTGACTCCCAAGCTGGATCCCATATTCCTCATCTCATCTCCTCTCAGATCTGGCATTACTTTCTTCTGACAGTTCCCACCACCTTAATTCCATTTTGCTTCAGTGACCTAGCTGGGGTAAGTATCTGTGCTGATATTAAGGTGATATGCCTGCCTATCTTATAGAAAGGATTCTCATGTGTCAGAACTCAGTCCACCAGTAGGTGTCCAGTTTCACCAGAACTATTTCAATATGCCAAACAGCTGTATGCTTGCCCTATGTTCCATGAAGATATGAGAGTGGCCCTTTCTCATTGGCCTACACATAGCTCGGAAGAAATACTGCAGGACTAATTTTTCAGCTGCCCCATGTGTACCCTGGAATCCACTGTTGTGTGGGCCATGTTTTTGTTCTGCAGGTGATAAGGAAGTGATAAGGAAGGACAATCACTCATATTGAAGATCCGTTCCTCAAAAGGGTAGAGCAACTGCTAAGAAAGAAAGAAAATTCTGTCCTGTTGATTACTGATGTGCAATATGGTAGATTGTATGTGGTTCTTTCAACTAGAAATAGCTGTTTATTGATTCTGCACTTAGAGCCACATATGGTTTGGGGATTTAGAGGAATTTCAAAGAATAAAAAGAAAAGGAAGGAAAGAAGAAAGGAAGGAAGGAAGGAAGGAAGGAAAGAAGGAAGGAAGGGAGGGAGGGATGGAGGGAGGAAGGGAGGGAGAGAGGAAGGAAAGGAAAAGAAAGAAGAAAGAAAGAAAGAAAGAAAGAAAGAAAGAAAGAAAGAAAGAAAGAAAGAAAGAAAGAAAGAAAAAAATGAAGAAAGAAAAATGAGAATGAAAGAAAGGAAGGAGGAAAGTGGGAGAAAGCAAGAAAGAAAGCTTTTTGTGAAGAATGTAATACACTGGTGTAGGGGAGTTGGATATGAACAAAGAGATTCAGATCTTGGCAAATTCTATGAACAAAATTAAAATAAGACAAAGAGGCAGAAGGCTGTGGCAGTGAAAGCATTGCTTAGGGAAAATTGCTGAGCACTGCATATTTGAGCTGGAAGGCACATAAATGGCAGTCAGCCTGCTTCCCAAGAAGCCTGTAGGAAAAACATTTAGGCAGAGTATATAACTGGTGCAGGCACTCAAGGAGGGACAAACCTGAATGAATACAAGGATCCCTTACCAAGGCAAGCATGGAAGCTCACACCTATAATCCCAGAGTTTGGGAAGAAGGGCAGAGCAGAAGTGCCATGAGTTTGAGGCTAGCCTTGACTGCAGAATAAAACCTTATTTGAAGCAAAGAAACAAAACTCCCATGGAAAACTCAATTGGACACAAACATACAAGCCAGACTTTATACCAAAATTCTTTTATTGAATAACCAGGGCAGGCAAGGGAACCACAAGGAAAAAATGGCTAAATCTCATCAGAATACAACTGATGCACAGCAAGAGGTGGGGAGTATTTTTAAACCTAATACTCCTTTGAGTTAAATAGCATTGTTTCCAAATATTGTCACTGGGTCTCTGACATTAACAAGGACTCTGCAGTCCACTGAGGGAACATAGAAGAACTTGTTCCTTGAAATTAAGGACTGTATTTATCTATTCCTGCATCTTTAGATCTTTGGGCTCTAGATGATCAGTAAATGGGCTCTGAATGAATATTCTAAGAAAAGGCCTCAATATGAAGTTTAGAAGTTACACAAATATATAAACAGTGATTATTCAATCTAGAGAAACAACTAGTACCCAAAGAAAGATCAACTAAAATGAATTGAAAAAGTTCATAAAACATGCATTCTACCAGGTGAGTATCTCAGTGTGACCAGTGTGAATGTGGTCCCAAGGATGCACTAGGCACCAGAGAAGTGAGAGCAGAACACCATGCTTCTATATGTACAGGGAGCCCATGCTTGGTTGTGAATGAAGACAATGGTTATATTCATATACCTGGGCTCTTTGTGAAGTTTTAATGAGTTGGAATACAGGAAACATTTTTCTAAACTAAAATGTGCTTTTCAAGTGTGCATTGTTGTGGAGTTTCCTGCTCAGGGAGTTCATTAAATTAGAAAATACGACTTTGAATCTGAGCAATGAACAAAATGAGCCTTCCACACAGGGATCAAAAGATTACCTGAGTCCTATTACATTTTATCTATTGAAGCAAGACATCATGTAGCATTTATGAGTATTGCCTGAGAGAAATAAGAAAAACATACTAATTGAATAAAAGCTGGGCATTTATTATTGCAAAAATGCCACTCAAAGGACTTCACAACCATGCTCATCTAATTAGCTATTACGGTCAGGTATCTATGGAAACAGTCATAAATCAGTGCTCAAAATATACCACCACTTAACCCCTTAACATAAAATAAGAATGCAAAGAGAAAACCTATTTAGAAATTTCCTATATATAGAAATATATAGAAAATTAAGAGGAAAACAATAACTTTTAAAAAAGAAAAATTATCCAAGTATGGATAAATGATTGTAATGTATGAGTAAGGCTGTTCTATACTTTTGAAACCTATGCCTGTTTTATTCACATTAGTAGTGGATTTACTAAAATAATATGGTGCATTGCTATTGAATGCATGCTACTGGTAATACAAAAAAGCATTCAGATCCTCCATTGTCGAGTGCTGTTGCTGAGACATAAGGATGAAAAGAATCCAATCTGTGCCCTTGAAGAACTCATAATGGGGAGATCAGGAGAAAAGCTTTAGAGGAAAGAGAAACATGCCAAGCATTCTGGGAACACAGAAAATGGCATAATGAATTCAGTGTTGGGGTGAAAATCTGTGAGAACTTCAAAAGAGGTGACACAGTCAGAGAACTGTTCAGATAGGATGGGCGAACAGTGGTCTAAGCAAGATGTCCTGACACTGAGTTATACATATCCTGGAAGTAACTACAGCAGTGGATTTTCATGGAGTCTTCGGAGATAATGATCTGTGTTAGGTACCATTATCATCTAAATTTTAAAATGTAGCAATAGATTCTCAGAAACATGAAATAACTTTCCCAAGATTGCCCCTCATGTCCAGGATTTAAAGTGGCTACCTTTTGCTGAGCTCAGGTCTGTATCCACTTAGGGGGTGATCCTCACTTCACAGTGAGAGTCCTGATGACTCAGTCACCAAAATAAAGTAATTTACTTTATGTCTTTGCAAAGTCAGGTGTCGGCCTAGAGAAATGCAAAATTATCTGGTATACCAACTTGGTGCAAAACAGTTATTTTTACATTAGTAATAGCATTTACCAACTCCCTGGATTTCTCATTGGCTGACTTCTTCGGGGAGACTCATTTTTTTTTTCTACTTGACTTAAGTGGACTCTGTGGGTTCAGTTACACAGTAGACTGTCTCTAACTTTGCAATCCTAAAATAAACTAAAAAACACCCAGACGAGCAAGCGTCAGCTGCTAGTTAGGGAATACAAGGTCTCTGTGCCTCTTGCTTGCCTTTTATTCACCAGTGAACTCTAAATGCTCCTCACACTAAAAATGGAGCATGGAGATTTATTACTTAAAAGTATTTCAAATGGCTGACTACTTGCTATATCTGGGGGTCCACATCCAGTTCCTCACTTTGTGTCTCTCCTTTTCATCGATTTCCTGTGGCTCTGTTTTATCCCTGCCTCTGATATAAGATCTCAAATTCAAGTCTTCCCTGGATAAATTCATATGAGCTTGGTCACTGAGGAACATGTAACATCTGTGCTAAGTAAGGCTGTCACTAAAGCCATAACATGTAAGATTCTTATTTGCATGTATGACATCAATTTTACATGTATTCATATTGCTAGGTAGCCATGGGAAGAACCATAATAAAGGTGAACACCTTAATTTATTATCAAATACTATCAAGAAGAACTGGGCTAGAGAGGTACCAGTGGGCACAAAAGGTGTTCAAAATTACATAAGTGCATTCTCAGTACAAATACATAAAATACAGTTGAGCCTATATACTTGCCTATCTATGATCTCAGTGCCCTCATCTATCCAGCTGAGCACACTGTACTATGAGAAATGCCCTTTCTAACACTCCTGACTTGTGCTGCAATGTCACACTGGGAGTTGAACTGACTGATATTTCCTAGAATCTGAAAGGGACAGGGACCCACAAGACCTCATCATTCTCAGAGGTGCTACACATAATGAAAAGTTATAGGAGTAGAGGAGTCATTTTCCTTAGTGGTGTAGCCACTGGTACACTCCAGCAAAAATCCCCATGCATGCTCATGCAGATAAGCATGATTAAAGAAAAGAGTCTAGAGGGAGAAAAAGACCCAAAAGTAGAAGAGAAACTTGGGAAGGGATTTTGTAGGACAGGGAAGTGGATAATGGGAGGCAATTAATCAAGGTACATTGTATATGTGTACAAAATTGTAAAAACAATAAAAATTTTTAATGGCTGATAAGTTGAATCACTGACAAATTTCTTCCCCACAAGTACTATTGAAAAAAAAGAGAGAGAGAGTGTGTGTGTGTGTGTGTGTCTGTGTGTGTGTCTGTGTGTGTGTGTGTGTGTGTGTATATATATATATATATATATATATATATATATATATATATAGTTTTTCTGAGACAGTGTTTCTCTGTTTTAACTCTGGCTGTCCTGGAACTCATTCTGGAATCCCTCTCCAGACTGGCTTATTCTCCAGGCTGGCATTGAACTCACAATGATCCACCAGCCTCTGCCTTCCCAGTGCCGGGATGGTTGTGTCCACCACTACCAGGCGAGTAGATATTTATTGAGACCACTTTTTAGCATAAATTTTTACTAGGATCATGAAATTTTTACATATGTGACCATCCTGGTAGGTAATTCTTGGAAACAGAAGAGTCATGAGGAATAGTTTTCTGGGTTGTAAGCATCTACTATATTCTAATTGGGTAATTATGACATGGGTATTTCTAGAGGACAAACACACACATCAGTAAATTCAAACACACCAATATTTATTGACATACATTCTACAACATTTCAAAATCATATTAAAATATGTGTATGGACATGTGAATTTTTATAACACATCTGGAAAAGAAAGAAGCTGTCATAGAAATGAACATACTGTAAACTACAGCAAGAATTTGAAAACCAGAAACAAACCACTTACCATTCATGAAACATTCACAAAATTTAGTTTTCAGTTTAGGAGAAAGGTTAGCTGAATTCCTTTCTTATGATACTAATACTAGCTACACATGGAGAACAAAATCTGATTTGGAATTCCTCTGTCTATTTAATTCAGTTTTTCTACTCCACAGCATGTGTCTTAGAGATTTTTAACCATCATAGACCACAGTTTCCTTATCTACAAACAAATATAGGCTGGTCAGAGTGAAATACATCTTTAAGGCCAGCACTTTGGAGGCAGAGGTAGTAGGATCACTGTGAAGTCAAGGCCAGCTTGGTCTACATATTGAGTATAGATGAGACTATGTAGTGAGACCTGTTCCAACAAAACAAAACAAAATATAATTATTATTAGTATTATTATTATTATTATACATTTAAATAATATTATAATAGTATTACATAATATGTAATGTGCATAATATTATTGTATATTATTTACATAATTATATAATATAATTATATAACATATAAGTATATAATATATGCATAATATATAATATAGTATATGTATAATAGTTTTAATAATTATTATAGTAATATTATTATATGTTCTATATAACATGTAATAATATTACTATATTACTATAATGTATTATAGTAATATTATTATTATAAAATGTCATAGTAATAATAATTATTCTCATTATTATTACTGGTGATCATGGATCATTACTGAGTACATATTGCACTTTTGTGCTTATCAAGTACTTTTGAATAGTCTTTAAAGTCCTTCAGCATCTTCAGGTAGATATTAGCTACATTTCACATAGAGACTCAAGCACAGTGATGTTAAATATAAGGAAGCAGTATGAATTAGTTCAGAAAATAGGATTTCAGATAAAGGCTTAAAATGAGCCTGTCTGCCAATAGAATGCAGAATCTAGACTTTGAAACATCAGTGAATCCATCACAGAGCTGTGACTTTTATGTGTTCTTGATGGAAATACAAACTGACTCAACAGTTTGATAAATAGGAATATATAGTTTTAGTTTTCACACACAGACATACCACATATAGAGGTACTATTCAAACCTCCTGAAAGTTATAAACTTCCCACACTTAATGAAATTGAGTGCGAATTTTTATACCTTCACATTATAGAATACTACAGAATGACGTGAATTAAAAACTGAAAATTCCTCCAATGTCATAGAAGAATGACACAGAAGATGTGAGTGACAGTTGCCAGACCCTAAGGAGTATGTGGTATGCATATTTTATACAACTATAGTTGAATGAACTTGTATACTGCAGCGTGCTGGAGTGAGTCAGGTCAGAGGTTACTTCTGAAGAAATGGGTACTTGTATGGGACAGAAAGGAATTCTGTATATTTGGTAATCTTTTCTGCTTCATTTGGTTATTGGTTCCACAACCATATCTAACCTACCTACCTAATATGTCTAATCTAATCATCTTAATTATTTGTATAATTTCATGATATTTCCTATAGTTGAGTCATATTTTAAATGCAATATTTAAAAGAATATATTTTTAAAAATAAAAGTCTTTATTTTATAAATCTCTATTTTTCATGGAGAAATAATCAAACTATCTGCTAGATCACTCTTAGGAATTTTCTCAAAGATTGTGCAATGAGTAAAAACGGAACTACTATTTTGTGCCGTGCCAACCTCGACCAGCAAGGAAAACATGACACGACTGGTTCCTTCTCAAGGCAGTTTAATCAGGAAATGGAATACAGGAGAGAATGGCCCCGATCCCCAGGAGCAAGCCGCTTATATACACTGTGGGAATCGTGGTTCATGCTGATAGGCTACCTCTGCAGCATCTCATTTGCATAACTGTTTTGCGGGCCAGTTATGGGTGTGTCACTAAGAGCCAAGCTGTTCTCAACTGTAGCGCATGTGCAAAGCTGTTGTTTACTACTAAGCCGTCTGGAAGCCGGCGCCATCTTGGAATGGCATCCTACATCTCCCCCTTATTTGTATAAAAGACAAAAGAAGAGTACATTCCCGATCAAGAGACAGACTTCTTGTTGGAATCAGTCTCGATCAAGGGATTGTCCCAGGCAGAGGGGGAAACAGTGACCTAATCCCTTATGATTCCATACGGAATGAAAAGAGACATTGTAATAGGATGTTTGCCCTGTCGATGCACCATAGGCCATACCTCCTATACCCGTCTCGATGACCTTTTTTCAGGGGGAGGCATTTTGTGTCATCAAACCTCCATGCAATCAGGTATATTTCCAGGAAGACCATGTGCCATGTATCCTCCTAGTCAAGTACCCACTTGACTCCCTGGCTGCAATTAAATGTCTTGATTGTCTTGTAAGGCGGCTAGCCAACATTGGGGAGATTCTCCCTTATCTAGGGCAGCCAGTGCTTGGTAAACAACAGTCTTATGTCTATCATGGCTTCTCTTGAGCTTACACAGCAGCCAAATACAGAGTAGACTACCAGCAAGAAACACAGCCCCAAATAAAAACATTCCCACCCACTCTTTAAAGAAGGAGAAGGCATTAGCAATCCGGGAGGTGAAGTCTCCAAGGGTGATGGGATCCACTCGAGTTCCATTCAGGTTGGCAATCTGAGAGAGTAAATCTCTGGTCATCCGTTCCGCCTGTTGTGACCAATTTCCTTTAAGGTATTCCGACAGTTGACGACTCTGATTGATAAACTGAGAATGGTTAACATGCAAAGGAGTAATGCACAATCCTTTAAGAGAGGAGACACATGACATTTGTACGATGTTATAAAGTTCATTTAATTGTTCTTGTATAATATCAACTCTCTGGTTGACTAATAGAATGTCTGAAGCAAGATGGGCATTAATTTTCTCCTGTGTTGTCAAGGCAGTGGCTGTTTGTGTCACTACCGAGTTGATAGTTTCAGCCGCTTGAACTTGATTAGCCATGGCAACAGCAGCAGTAGTAGCAGCCGTCGCAGAAATAACTATAGCAGAGATAATAGCAGCTGTAATGCCGAAGTCTCTTTTATCTCTCAACAAGTTAGTAATCGGAAAATTTTTAGGATCGGCACTCACAGGTATGGGAACGAATGTGGGAAGCTTCACCACAAAAGCAAGGCTGAAAGATCCGTTCCAACACTCAGCCAAGTAACAGGTAATTTCAGTTTGATTACAATTAATCTGGTCTGTGGTATCGTTATTGGTTAGGACAAAGAAAAATGGTGGTCTGACGCATACACTTTGAGGGCCATGTGAAATATTAAATAACATCCCATTAGGACGAATTTGTGTAAGAATTGCCCCATTAGTATCATAAAGTCTTACAGCAGATATGTTTTTTAATTCAAAACTTTGTCCTTGTAGCCCAGCAAAAGCTGATAAACTAGTGAACGCTCCTGCTTCATTGGATAATATCCACTGATACCAAGGCCATGTATTTTCTCTGCCAGAACTATAATTATTTTTAAGCATATATCTATGTACGGGTGGAGAAAATTCAAATCCTTTGGAAATCTGTTTAAGTCTATGTACACTGCTCTGACAAGGAGAGAATACAGGAGGAAACTCTAGATATGGAGAGCAGTAAGGAAGTATACGTCTATTAGTGGAATTTTGGATAAAAACACTGGATCTAACAGGCATTGTGCCATTATGAAGTATAATCAATGTGGTAATTTTTTATGAAACTTTATCATAGATACTTATATCACCTTTCCCTGCAAACTGTCCTGAATTCTCCTTCTTCAACGCATCAATAATCGTATCAAAGTCATTCTTATTGTTCCCAAGAGGATCCAGCCAATTGGCTAAAACACCTCTTATAAGATGTATACATGGTAATTTTGACTTATCAGGCTTTATATGAAAGCAAAGAGTACCAACTAAGGAAAAATTTGTAGAAGAATAAGATTTTTCCTCTAACGAAGGTATAATACAGGGAACATCTCCAATACAACTTGTAGAAAAGAAAGCCGGAAGTGTTGTTGAATTACTGTGAACCGGCATTGGCACTGGCCATGTCCTGGCCACCGCCCAAAGCTCTAGAGTTTGGCTCAAATGAATTAACATCAATAGGAGTGTTACCACTTGAATCAGGGAGTGTATCTTTATCCTGGTGATCAGGAACTGTTTTTATTATCCGTGTCAGCCTCTCCGGCACCCAAATTGGATTTTCTTGATTCTGTGGAAAAACACAAACAGAACCCCTTGTCCAGGCCAGAGCAGGATCTGGTCCACTCCATTGTCCAGTCAAGACATCTTTCCATTTGACATAACCCTTCTTATTATTATGCCAATTAGTATGACGCTCTGCAGAAGAGCAACCATTTACATCAAGTTGTAAAAAATTTAAAGTAAAGAGGGCAAGGGAGACACGTTCCCTCAGGGTACAGCCATGACCAATTCCCCCTTTTTGTTTCATTAGGCATTCTTTAAGAGTACGATGTGCTCTTTCCACTATTCCTTGACCCTGTGGATTATAAGGCAGTCCATGTTTTATGGACACTTGCATTTGGTTACAAAATGATTTAAAGGAGGCTGCTGTATAGCCAGGACCATTATCAGTTTTTAATTCTTGAGGTTTGCCCCACGCTGCCCATGCCTCCAGGCAGTGGCGAATGACATCTCTGGCCTTTTCGCCTGACAAGGGGGAAGCAAAAATAAGACCTGAGCAGGTATCTACAGACACATGAACATATTTTAATTTTCCAAATTCAGAAAAATGGGTCACGTCCATTTGCCATAAATGTAAAGGCAACAAGCCTTTCGGATTTACTCCTACCCCGGGGGGGTGAGTATGGATGGCACAATCCGGGCAATGGACCACGATTTGTCTAGCTAGTTCTCTAGGGAGTTTAAATTTTATTTGTAAAGTTTTTGCATTAACATGAAAATTTTTATGAAATTGGGTAGCTAACGCTACTGGAGAATCCAAAATATTGGTAAAAATAAACTCTCTACGTGTGGCCATATCAACTTCATTATTAGCAGAACTAATGGGTCCAGGCAATCCTGTATGGGCTCGCACATGTTGCACAAAGAAAGGAAATCTACGTTCCCATATTAAATTTTGTAATAACCGTAACAAACTATAAATAGGACTACCTAACTTTATCTTACCAGTAGCTTCTAAAACTTTTAAAATATTTACCACATACAACGAGTCTAATATTAAATTAAAAGGTTCTTTAAATTTATCAAAAACTTCTATAACAATCTTTAATTCTATAATTTGAGGAGAGGCGGGAGCAAACTGAATTACCATAGGGTCATCATCATTATATTTATATGATCCACATCCATTTTTGGAACCATCAGCATATATAACAGCAGCACCAATTAAAGGGCTATTTTTAGTTATTTTTGGAAAAACAATAGGATGGGATTCAAAAAATTGTATTAAAGGGTGTTGAGGATAATGATTATCAAATTCTGCACTACACCCACATTTTAGCACTGCCCAATCATCTACGGTAGCACACAAAATCTGTAACTGATTACTACTAAAGGGTATAATAATTTTGGATGGCTCCACACCAAAAAATTGTAAACACTGTTGTACACCTTCTAAGGCTAATACAGCTACAGTAGTAGGATAATATTCAAGAGTTCTGGCTACTGAAATCTTTGGATGAATCCATTTTAATGGTCCATGTTGCCATAACACAGCGGTGGGTTGAATTTTTGTTTTAAAAATCAGTAATAAAATATCCTCTGAGGGTTGATATCGTCGTAGGGACATTTTTGTTAACTCTGTTTCTATTAAATCTAAGGCTTTTCGCCCCTCGGTGGTCAATATTCTTGGTGAATCTAAAGCGGGATCTCCACATAAAATATCATATAAAGGTTGAAGTTGATAATTAGGAATTTTTAAATATGGCCTAACCCAATTAATATCTCCCAACAATTTTTGAAAATCATTTAAGGTATTTAAGCAATCCAAACGAATCTCAACCTTTTGAGGCTTAACCTCAAGAGGCTCAATCTTAGCTCCTAAATACGACACTATAGAATCTTGTTGAACCTTTTCAGGGGCTATAAACAATCCTTGTTTTTGTAAAATCTTTACTAATAAAGCATAGGCTTCTTGTAAAATATATTCATCTTTTGTTGATAATAAAATATCATCCATATAATGTAAACATTTTAGCACAGGAAATTTTAATCTTATAGGTTCAATGGCTGTAGCAACAAACAACTGACACATAGTCGGACTATTAGCCATCCCTTGAGGAAGCACAACCCATTCATAGCGATTGTCTGGCTGTTCATGGTTTATAGAAGGTAATGTAAGAGCAAATCATTCACAATCTTTGTTACATAGGGGAATGGAGAAAAAACAATCTTTTATATCGATCACTATAATGGGCCACGCTTGGGGTAACGTAGTCAATAGTGGAAGTCCACGTTGAATAGGCCCCATAATCTGCATTTGGGCATTAATGGCATGCAAATCATGTAACAACCTCCATTTTCCTAATTTCTTTTTAATAACAAATATGGGAGTATTCCATGGTGAAACCGAGGGTCTAATATGTCCCATCTGTAATTGTACTTTTATTAAAGATTGAGCAGCTGCTAATTTTTCTGAGGATAATGGCCACTGAGGAACCCAGACTGGATCCTCAGTTTTCCAGGTAATAGGTATATTTTCCTCAGTGGCCCCTAGGAAAAACCCAGACCTTGTTGGTGTGGTCTAGGAGAGACTTGAACTGGGCTCGTACGACCTTGTAAAAATTTGCCAAGGCCATGAGAAGGGTGCCATCCCATATTCTTCATCATTGTCTTAGAGGTTGAAGAATAACCTTCCTCATTGGTCAATTTCAAATTCATTTCTTTTAAGAGATCTCTTCCCCATAAACTAACAGGCAGGTCCAACACAAATGGCTTAATAGCCCCTTTGTGCCCCTCTGAATCCATCCAAGGAAGTTCTCTGGCACTCATGTCAGGTGATTTGGCATATCCAAGACCTTGTAATGTTTGTGAGGAGGCTTGAATAGGCCAATCAGGAGGCCAATCTTTACTAGCAATTATGCTACGATCAGCTCCTGTGTCCAACAGACCCAAAATAGATTTTCCATTAACTGTCAACTTTATTAATGGACGCTGGTCCAAATCAAGGGAAAGAAATATACCATCATGTTTTAAAGAGTCAAAACTTTTATCTCCTCTTTTCTCTTGTTTTGCTGGAAATGTAGAATGTAAACTGGGAACACCAATTGAGCAATTTTATCCCCGGGGGAGATTGCAGTAATGCCTCGGGGGGTGAAATCAAAATTTTAACTCTTCCTTCAAAATCTGAATCAATTACACCAGGATGAATTACCAACCCTCCAAATGTAGCAGATGCACGGCCAATTACTAAGCCCACGGAATTTGGAGGCAAAGGTCCCTTAAGGTCAGTGTCCACAGGCTGTACTCCCATTTGGGGGGTTAATACGAGTCTGGTGGTGCAACAGAGGTCCAATCCGGCAGAACCGGGTGTGGCCCTTTTCGGGCCTTTTGACTCGGAATGTTGGGAGTCTGTCCCTCCTGATTCTCTACTGCCCCATATATTTGTGTCGGGCCCTGGGGTCGAGGGCCCTGTTGACCGTTTTTTGGATGAGTTCCACCATATCTTGAAATCAATGGTTTTCCATCAATATCCTTAACGGATCTGCATTCATTAACCCAATGGTTTCCCTTTCTACACCTTGGACATATTCCTGATCTAGATCCCTCTTTAGATAATTCTTTATTAGGACAATTCCGCTTAAAATGTCCCTGACGTCCACATTTAAAACATGTCCCTTGAGTGTTTCCCCTCCCCCTGTGAAGCTGTAAAACTGCGGCAGCTAAACCAGCATTGGATAATGGACCTCCTACTTCTCTACAAGCCTTCATCCATGCTGTCAATCCCTTAGGTTTCCATGGGGTAATAGCTGTTCTACATTCTTTTGTACATTGTTCATAAATTAATTGTTCAACCAAAGGCATGGCAGAATCAGGATCCCCAAAAACTCTTCCTGCAGCTTCCATCATTCTGGCTACAAAATCTGAAAAAGGCTCTGTTGGTCCCTGGATTATCTTAGTAAGATTACCTGTCACTTCCCCTTTATTAGGCAAGGCCTTCCAAGCTTTTATGGCTGCGTCATTAATCTGCTCATACACTTGTGGAGGGAGAGCAGTCTGATTATTTGCCCACTGTCCTTGTCCCATAAGCATATCAAAATTCCAGGCTGGCTGATTAGTAGGGGGCGCAGCATTAAGTCGAGCCTGTGTTTGTACTAAATCAGCATAAATTGATTTCCAATCTAAATATTGTCCCAATGTCAAACAAGCTTTTACGGAACTCATCCAATTATTAGGAGTCATGGCTGCTGCTGCCAGACGCTCCAACTGTGCCTGTGTAAAAGAGGCATTTACACCATAAGTTCTTGCTGACTCTGCTAAGTTTTTTAATTGTTTGAAATCCAAAGGCTCATAATATCTCTGATTATTAGCACCTGCAAACACAGGGAAGGCTAAGGAGGCGGATGAAGCCTCCTTCCACGTCTGAGGACAAAAGGAACATGATGAAGCATTAGGCGCCGCCTCCACATAAGGGCAGGGCAAAGGAGACTCCTCCCACTTGGGCGGAGCTCTCCTGTCTCCTTCCTGTTTCTCCTCTGGTCCCTTTCCTTTTCCGGGCAAAGAAGGCTCCTCCCATTTGGGTGGAGCTCCCTTGTCTTCTTCCTGTTTTTCTTCTAGTCCCTTTCCTTTTCCGCCATCTTTTTTCTTTGTCTTAGAAAGAGCCTCCATCTTGTTTAATAATGAAGCCTCCATCTTGTTTAATAATGCCTTAACCCCCCTTTTAATTTCTTCTAGATCTTGCTCAGAATCACTAAAGCGGCTCCTTTCGGAATCACTAGAGTGGCTTTCTCCCGTAATACTATCGCTACCACTTTCGACCTTTTGTAACTCTTCTCTTAAGTCTGGATAAAGCTTTTCTCTCTTTCGCCCCTTTTTTCCGCTTATGGATGACCCTTCAGAACGCGCTTCCTTTACTGCCTCCAATGCCTCAGCAGAGGCTTGTACAGCCTCTCGGCAGTCTTCATCTTCTAAACAGCTACGTATCATTTTCCAGACTCTTCTCACTCCACCCTTTAAGGTTTTTTGTTCCCAGGCAAAATCTAAATCTTTTCCCAGTTTATCCCAACTTGGAATGGTCACCTTACCTGTAGCTGCAAACCACGGGGCTATGGTATCCACCTCCTGCAAAAATTGAACTATGATCTTATCTTTTATCTTAATTCCGCGAGTGCGGAGAAGTTCTTGTAAAGCCAATTTCATTGGACAGGAAGGTGAGGCACCCACGGTTTTACTTTCTAGTTCTGTATATCCACAACAGACACACAGATACACTATCACCGCTTTTCCGTGGTTCTTGAACTTGAATTGAATGTAGTCTCCTACCGAGAACTTGAATGTAGTCTACCGAGAACTTGAATGTAGTCCTACTTACCTAGGCACTTACTGACCGGTCGCCCTGTCCACCAAGAGTTCTGGAACCCCGGGACTTCAATGTCCCCGTACGGGCCACCAACTGTGCCGCGCCGACCTCGACCAGCAAGGAAAACACGACACGACTGGTTCCTTCTCAAGGCAGTTTAATCAGGAAATGGAATACAGGAGAGAATGGCCCCGATCCCCAGGAGCAAGCCGCTTATATACACTGTGGGAATCGTGGTTCATGCTGATAGGCTACCTCTGCAGCACCTCATTTGCATAACCGTTTTGCGGGCCAGTTATGGGTGTGTCACTAAGAGCCAAGCTGTTCTCAACTGTAGCGCATGTGCAAAGCTTTTGTTTACTACTAAGCCGTCTGGAAGCCGGCGCCATCTTGGAATGGCGTCCTACACTATTTGGCACCGAATAACCAATTGAGTTTCTAGTCCCTTGGAAATACTACTTCTCCTGCTCTCAGAATTCCTTAGTTGCCTGTAGTTCTTTGTGTAAGGTTAAGGAATCATGAGTGTTCTCCCATCTATGTTAACATATCTATTACTTTTGTCCTTGTTGTTTAGACAGTCATGCGGGCAAGATTGTATAGGTGTGGCTTCTGATAGTTCTAGGAGACACAATCTTCCAGTAAATTCCTTACACCTTACATGAATGCTACCTAGACAATACATTTGGGTCCCAGTGACTTGAAGGAAGGATTCAAGAAGAATCCTTTCACTGAGGAAGGAGATGGCGAGATGATACAGGATACAGAGTTAAAAGAAAATAGAGGAATAAGACGGTCTGAAAAGGGGAAATCTGAAACTTTTGAGTTATTTACAAATACAAATGTAGGACAAGCAATAATCTGTGACTCTGAGAAGCACTGCAGGAGATCACATTTTGTATAAGTCCATAAATCATCTAGAGATGAAATCATGGCCAAGCCCACATTTAGAAGATTTTGTTTCAATGATAAATTGTGCTGGTTCTTTGATGTTCTAAGCTCAGTACAAAGCACAAAATAATGTAATTTACTTCATGACCCTCCCACCCAACAACAACCCCATCATGTCTGATGTTATGGCACAAGAAGCTCTTATTGATGTAATCAGAAATGACAGATTACGAATAATTTCAATGCACAAAGGAATAATTAGACTAAGATTTTTATTTTTATTTTTTACATTTTATTTCACAACTCTTATCCGTTGCTGGGGATCCTGAAAGATATTTCACACATATTTTCAGTTTTACATATCTTCTGAGAACCTGATCAGAAAAACACTGCAGAAAGGAGGAGGAACTCGCTCCTTTGTCCTGACCCCATGACTACACTTCATGCCTTTCCTGCCCCTAGACTGGAACTGGCTTCCAGTTTTCAAATCTTCAGAATTACACTGAATCATGCCACTGACTTCTGGTTCACCAGCTTACCCATGATGGGAGATAGATTCTTCTCAGATTCCCTTGTCCTATAACCTAATACACACACACACACATACACACGTACTCACACCACATACACACCACACACACACACACACACACACACACACACACACACACACACATGACATGACTTAATTCCCCTGGAGAAAACTGAGAGAAGAACAGGATTCCATTAGTTTATATCATGGCTATTCCTAGTAGTCTCCATGTAAGGCTGCCATCCTCATGTACACCAGAGTCCCTTAGTGAAGCTTTCTCCAAACACAATACTATGTAACCTGATTGATTATATTCTGTCCAGCAAGATCTCAATCATTCTTCATGCTCAACTTGAAATGACATTTTTAAGGGGGCATTTTCTGTCCTTTGATTTGTTTTGGGATTTTGAGTTTAAGTCCTACCTATGTCTCCTGATAGGCACTCACTGTGAACACAATATTTTAAGAAAGGAAATATCTGTCTCATTCACTGTTGCATACCAAGTACCCTGTTTCTGTTTTGGTGTTTTAAAGTATGAATAGCACATGTATGACAAAGGTTATTAAATTTGATGCACAAAAAATTTCTCTGGGAGTCTTTCAAAGATGTTTGTAGGACATTGCTGTGGAAAAAAACATTTTCAAATTTTGAAATAAGTGGATATTTAGCAGATAGTGATTGAATTTGAAAGGATTGATTTGAAAGGATGGCAAGGCAGATGTCTAATAATATGAAAACATATGCATTAGTCATTTAATACATAAATACATGCACACCTAGCTGAGGATAAAATTTGAGATTCTATTGACTTCATGGTATTCTATTCTTGTGCATTCAGCCCAAAGAGGCAGCTTGTCTTCCTTCTGATATCTCTTTAAACACAAGTGCTCTAGGATGAAATAGTTCTCCGATCATGATCATTATATTTTATATGCCCCACCAACACACCAAATGAAGGCTTTGAACTAACTCTTTATGAAAACAAACAACTGGGAACAGGGCACATGGCAATTGACTTGAAAGTAAATACCAGGTTGCCATTTAAATAACTATCCTCTCCCAAAACATAAACTTCATAGACCAATGCTGCATAAATGTAGAGAACACATCCATTAACTAAAAATGAATAAAACAGTATTTATAAAATGAGTAATTTAGATTTGATTAATGTTTATAAATGTGTTTACATATGAAGTGAATATTAACCTATAGCTTGAGAGATTTAATTAGACTGGAATATTGTTTTGGAGCACAATAAAAAGTACCAAACCCAGAAAGGGGAAGGCAGAGGATATCTGCAAACAAAAATGAGGTCAATTAATTAGGCAACTTGCATACATTTGAATGGTTATTTTCAGAACATTTTTTTACAATTGGCTTTCCCTATTCCCATACTGTATTTCCAACATTTTATTATACAACATGTCAATCACCCAGCTAACTGGAGTGCATTACGATCAGCTCAGGAGCAACATTGATGTTCATAGTAGACTTAGCAAAGAAGACACAGTAACCTGGCTAAGTGAGACCCAGAATGAAACACCGTGGGGCATTAAGTTCAGATAGAACCAGTACTTTTGATATAGAGTTATGAAACACTGATAGCCATCTGAATAGAATAAAATTGGCACTTAATTGTTTAACGAGTAAACAGTTGCCATGAATTTTTCAAGGTCATTGATGACAAAGCTTCTAAAGGCCATTTTTATGTAGCATTACTTCAACTTTTATAACCCAAACCTCATCAACAATGCTGTCCTCTGTATTTACACTTACTAAATGCTCTGGGAAGGCTCACGAAGTTTCATCACCATTCCAGTTGTTTTATGAAATTATGTACAGACACATATGGAAATATATTTCCAGGTATACTCAGATTTCTACAAATTAGTTGTTTTGGCTCTTCAGGTTGAGGAAATTGCCATGAAGGATTCTTACTTTTTTCAATAATGCTTCAGTATTATTGAAAGTCTCATTAAAACATCAGCATCTATTTATTTATGTAATCATTGGCTTAACTGGGTATAGCCTCATCTAATTCCCAAAAAATATACAAGAATGCCATTGCTAATCAGATGCCAGCAACTATGCAAATGATACAGAGGGAACATTTAAAGTGCCAGAAACAGTCCATTCCCTCTAGGACTACCTCATGTTCAGCTGTACAAGACATTGTTGCACACCTTATGTAGTGTTAGTTGTGAAAGAAGCAAGAAATATGTTGAGGTTTGCATTTGAAATAAGAAAAAAACATGATCCTCTCAGTGATCTGTTGTATCTAAAACATATCAATAGTATACCAACTTTTTAACCTTAAGGATTTTTCAGACCCAGGCCAACAAATGTAGAGGATACCCACAGAGAAGAAATCCATTTACTAGAAGTTGAGATGGCATACTCTGGATAATGTGATTATAAAGGCACTTGAGAGCTGCTGCCCATCTCTTACGCAATTTTCCTAACTTTTTGAAAGGCATTTTCAAATGTTTAACAGCTCAGATTCACTATTGCCACAGCAATAGACATGAACCAGGAAAATGATGTCAGAGAAATGATTGTTTAAGCTAGAACACAAACTGAGATATGCAGAACTAATAGTAAAAGCTGCCCTGCCTATATTTTCAGTAAGATATAAGTTTAGAATGAGCCTAATAGAATGAGATTCATCAGTTGTTTGGTTAATGAATTGGTGAGGAGTGATGATTTAAAATTAAAAGCTAATTCATAAAAACTGTTTGGTTACCTTAAATTCACCCTTTTCTGCTCCCCAACTTTTCAAGATCTGCAACAAGATGAGATTTCTGTCAACTCCATCTGTAAAATATGGGACTACATGGTTTCTGAGTGCTATATATGGTTCTGAGAAGGGTGTAGGCATGTAGTATGAAGTGCACTTAAGTTCAGATCACATCAGTTTGCTGGACAGATAAGGAAATTAATATATGAAGAACCCTCAATGCACTTGGCATTGCCCATTGGTAATCATCATCTACAAAGTTTTTATAAAAGTTCCTTAAAAAATAGATCATTTCCATGTATTTATTTTGCAACCAAGACTCATGGAATATTAAAAATATATCTGATGCTCCTTAAATAGCAACATAGACAAAGAATGCAGGAGATCAAATTTGCATGGGCCCAAATCTCAGATTCTGAATTTTGGCTATGTTGTTTATTAACAGTGACATTGCCTCCAACAGCTCTACCTAATCCCTTGAGGTTTAAAACCTTCAGTTTCATCCAGTTTGTTATACATAGTACCTGTCTCACGCTCTCTTCTTTCTGAGTCTACAAAGGGAGAGCATGGTTTCAATAATGCATACCTAGGTTTCAGAGTCAGAAAGAAGTGGGTTTCCATTATGCAGAAAGACTCATTGTCAGACTTCAGTTAATAATCTCAAGTTCATGTTTCTCATTCATTACACAGGAAAAGTAATTGTTGCAATTATACCACACCTTCCTTGTATCAAGTTATTATTTCTTCTCTGCTTCTTGAGCTTCAGTTCAGTTAACATCAGAATGGAAGTCAGGGAATGTGTTACATTGGGGAAGATATTTTGCTTATATCCACAGGAGATGAAAAGCTGTGGGTACCATCTAAACGGATAAAGATTCAATCTGAGTAAGAGAAGCTTCCTATGTACCAACTGTTAACATGCAAGCATGACTGAAGGAAGACATGCAGAAAGACAACTCAAGAGACAGGCTGAAGAAAGAGGGGAGATAGTTCCTCAGAATATAAAACTTTGCTGCTAAAACAGACATTTGCTGAAGGAATATTGAAGAGAATGCATTGGAGGATCAGAACTGACATTTGCTACAGTTATTGAATATCATCTCTTGGACAGCTAAAGTGGATCTTCAAAAGGACAATCAGACTGTTAAGTTTATGGGATTGATAATTGTTCCCATTGTAAAAGTTAAACTGTTAGAGCTATTTTCAGCACAATTTATATCTTAAACAGAAAGGAGGAATATGTAGAGGAATATTTAATCTTTTAATACAGCAACATGGCTGCTCTACGAAAGGATAACATTGAAGGCCTGGGTAATCTGGCTGGAATGCAATACACACATTTAAGCCACCCAACTCAGAAGGCAATGGTACCACATTTTTAGTCCCATCTCTTGAGATGTAAAAGGAAACAGTCAGTTCAGATGTCATGGTTCTTAGTTCATGGTTCACAGCTCATGGATCTCAGTTCATAGTTTACAATCAGTTCAGAGTTAGAAGAGAAGCAGGAGAGATTGAGAGAATGGAAGGAGATGAGTCAGAGCATGCTAGTCAACTGAGAAGTGGAAGCAGGGTGAAATACAGAGTAAATACATGCCTTTAATCTCAAGCCTGAGAGTGAATCATAGTGAAGACTTGACAGAGTAACATCTGAGATAAATCATAGTGAAGAGCAGGCAAAGTGACAAATCGATGGAAGAGTTAGCAGAGTGAATCATCATAGTGACACCATGCCCAATTCTCACAAAATAAACTCAAGCTCTCATCTCAAAGAGTCTGGCAGTCAGTTAGAGAATCATTCAGATAAAATATAGAGGCAGTCAGTTAGAGAATCAATCAAATAAAAATACCAGGCAGTTAAGCAGAATGAGTCACTGTCAGACTAAATGAGTGAGTTTGGGTGAAAGAGTCAGCTAACAGTGTGAGTCAGATTGAAGCCTAGCAGAGCAATTTAATCAAAGAAGATGCTAGAGTCGGCCAGAGTCAACCAGAATCAGAAGAGTTCAGTGAGAATCAGTCAGCCAACTAAGAAGGTCAGTTTGAACCAGCAGATTGGAGAAGAGTTTGAGCCAGAGCAGTGAGTGAATTGAATCACTCAACCAAAAGAGTCAGTTGAATTCAGTACAGATCTTATTTCAGAAGGAGCTAGTCAGAGAGATTCAGTCAGCAGTAAGTCTTAGAGGCTGAAACATTCTAGGTTTAGGTTCAGAGACTAGATTGTATGGAGGTTGAAATGCTCCAGGACTAGGACTCGGGATTGAATTAACAAAGAACACACTGCCTTTTGCCCTACATATACATCTAAGCTTTACTTTCTTTAGCTGTCTGTGATTATGCTGTTCTCTAATCACCAAGGAAATCAACTGGACATTCCACTACAACATCCCAGGGAAGAGCATTCATGTACATAGAATCTAATAACACTTTTACTAAATTCTAAAGAAAGTTGGCCTAGGACATGGCTATACTCTGGGAATGCTGATGAATCAAACTGAGTTCTGTTTCCTACAAAAGGTAATTATTTCAAATGTGCAGTTATTCTTTCTATTATCAGCTCCTATCATGTGAAATTTTCTCAGAATAAGAGTAAAATTCAAAATCCATGGCTAGCTGGGTTTCCTCTTTGTTCATCTCCTAGATATAAACTCTCAGAGAATTAATGTACAAACACTATGCTTGAAGTTGCTAAACTATTTGGGTAGTGCTTTCTTTTTGTGTCTGCTTATTTTTGCTTTATTTCTTTTTTTTAAAGAGAAGAGTAGGTAGACCGAAAACCAATATCTGAAGATCCCCTAAACATTCATCATTTCTGAGACAGCTGCCAGGTCTCAGAGAATCCCCTTTCTAAAGATTTCAAAACCATCTAGTTAATCTCATCAGACTGTGGACTTATCAGTGCTGAAAAACACCAGGACTTGAAAATTAACCCTGTAGTGAAGCTGTACAAGCACCTCCCCAAACAAATTTCCTGGAAATTCGACTAAATCATTTTAACTAAAATTTAACCATTCGAAGTTGAAATATGTTTGCATTTTAATCAATCACTGATCAAGTTTATTGGAGTGATTGGGCTTATTAAATTTTCATAAAATTGATTATTTTAATAATTAAACTAAAAGGTTATCTAAAATTAAGTATGATCAGAATTCAGAAAGAAATAATAATAAATAAACTATGAGAACTATTAAAGATTTAACTAAGTGAAACTTGCTTAGTCTGTGGTTTCTTAGTTCATTTTCAGATGTATAGATAGATACACACAGTTGTTTCAATGAAGTGGTAAAAAGAAAACTCTACTTGTGTCAGACAGTAGCCTTAGAGATATAACCATGAAGATGCAGGAGTGTCTTTGTTATAGTTTATCTATGGATCAGAATAATGACTTCAGAGAAGCTCACATATATTGGTATGATGACAACATGCTCATGGAGACAAAAGCTGTAAAGAAGCAGTTATAGAAAAAGGGATGAAATGTAAAAGAATAGAGAATACTCTAGGGCAATGAGCCAAAGGGCAATGAGCCCCATGACATAGTCAGTGTGTGATGACAGTTTCACCAGACTACAGCCACACAAAGGACCATAAGGACAAGGTAGACATGCATAGAAGTCCAAATACACATTTCTTTGTTTTCTTCATATTTTGAAAATATACTTTAAAATTTGGAATACCCATCCTATTGCTCAAAATTACTGATTTTAGATTGACAGGTTCTTTTAGGTTTGTTTTATTTTGAATGCCTTACCAATTAAATAGAAATCCTATATTAGAATGTATAAATATACAGATGAACATTCATATACATGCATACATGTATCTTAGAAATTAAATATATATGACTGTATACATACATATTTATTTCTACTTATGTATGTAAAACATATACATACACATATATGTATAGGATATAAATACATATATTTAATATGTGTATATAAGGGGTGTGTGTATGTGCGTGTGTGTGTGTATGTATGTGGTGAAAATGTAGTTTTCTTACAAGATCAGGAACAAAAGAATTATGCACTCTTATCATTTTTAGTCAATATAAAACCAGAATCATATCTATAGCAACTCACTAGGCAAAAATAATAATAATTTAAAAAAACACCTCAGGCCAGGCGGTGGTGGGACAAGCCTTTAATCCCAGCACTTGGGAGGCAGAGGCAGGAGGATCTCTGTGAGTTCAAGGCCAGCTGGTCTACAGAGTGAGTTTGAGGACAACCAGAGTGACAACAGAGAACCCCTGTCTCTTAAAACCAAACAAAAACAAAAACAAAAACAAACTCTCTAGCAATCCACAATGGGAAGGAGGACTTAAACTTTATCTCCTTTGCTGATGAAACAACTTTGCACACTGAAAACCTATCAGACCCACAAATAAGTACTGTAAGACACAGGATGCAATATTAATATTCAAAACTCAACTCTGTTTTCATGAACTATATCAAAGAAAATTTCAAGCAACAATCATAGCATCTGTGATGTTTATTCTTGGTTGTCAACATGACTACATCTGGAATTAACTAAAACTCCCAAATTTAAGTGGTACTCCTGTGAGGGATTTTTGCTTACTTAGAAGTGGGAAGATTCATTTCTAATCCAGATATTTTGAGGTGGGAAGTTATAATCTGGCTTATAATCCTATTATAAACTTATTATAAACTTATAATCTGGCCAGTGCCTTCAGCTGGAAGCATATACATGGAAGGAGAAAGCTTTTAGAGGAACATTTAATCCTTTAATCTGGCATTATGGCTGCTTTAGAGTAGAAAAGATGTTAATATATACCTTTAGTTCCAATATAGCATATACCTTTAATCCCAGTTCAGAAGCCAGTGGTGGAACATACCTTTAATCCCAGCTGTTGGGGGCCTATGATACCCAGGCTGTGGATGTAACTAGCTTGACAAGGATCCTGGTTTTTCCCTTAGCTAGAAGTCTAATGCCCACCAACTTCTTTGCCCCTTTCCCATCTTTACTGTATGGTAACAAAAGCCTCTCATCAATAATATTGTCTATTTTGGTCTATTAGTAAAAACTCAAATCAATTTCTGGACTGGCTGGGAGAGGAATACTGCCATCTCAACTCTAAGTAATTGTAACAGTCTTATTGGCCTTCAACTTTTTGGCATGTGTGAATACTATTCATGCTTTCTGTAGATATATAAAATTATTCTTGGTAAAACTGACCTTCCCATAGAGACAAAGCCATAGTCAAGAACAGAAACGAAGTCTAGACAGTATGTCAGCAAGCTTGAAAAAGCAAATAGATAATTTACTCCTGAATGCCTGCCCCCCTTTATTGTAGCAAGTATACAGACCTAAAATTCAGCTATTCATTAATAGACTATTGTGTTAAGACTACCCACTAAAATTAACCTTGAAGATTAGAAGCCTACAGCTAAGAAGGGATGAACATTCTTGCATAGATGTATGCCTGAACACCTGCATTCTGTTAGATAAGAAGTGAATAGTTTTGCTATCTCAGTCAGGACAGTTTTCTGTCTTGAGGGGAGTCTTGTAATTTTTCCCCAATGTGCACATTGTTAATTTTTCTCTCTTAACTTTTTCAACTTCTAATTCCTTTATTTTTAAAACACTCTTGAGTGTCATAATCATCATAAAGTGTATTCTATGTGTCTCACTAAAGCACGTAAGCATGCCAACTAAAGCACGTAAGCGTGCCAACTAAAGTTCCCATAGAAGAGTGAAGTACTGCATTCACTTGTCATAACTTCGTTGTTTATCCTCCTTCATGGAGACCAAGGAACCCCGTGTGGACTAGAGCTGGACTCGACTCCCACACCCAGCTCTAGGGATGTAAAAGGAAGTGGTCAGTTCAGAAGTAGGGTCTCAGTTCACAGCTACCAGTTCATGGTTCTCAGCTCAAAGTTCACAGTCAGTCAGAGTTAAAAGAGAAGCAGTGGATATTGAGGGAATGGAAGGAGATTGAGTTAAAGCATGCTGGTGACAAGAGCAGACAAAGTGACAATGGAGGAAGAGTTAGCAGAGTGAGTCAGAGTGAGGACATGCCCAACTCTTACAATAAAAAAATCAGGCTCTCAGCTAAGAGAGTCAGGCAGTCAGAAAATCATTCTGATATGATAAAACATATAAGCAGTCAGTTAAAGAATCAGTCAGCTAAAAAACAGAGGCAGTTGAGCAGAAGGAGTCACTGTCAGACAGGGTGAGTTTGGAAGAAAAACTCCACTAACAATAAGAGTCAGTTTGAAGCCTAGCAGAGCAGTTCAATCAGAGAAGCAGCTGGAGACAACCAGAGTCAGAAAAGCTCAGTGAGAAACAGCCAGCTAGTTGAGAAGGTCAGTTTGAACCAGAAGCTTGGAGAAGAGTTTGAGCCAGAATAGTGAGTGAGTTGAATCAGTCAACCAGAAAGGTTAGTTGAGATCAGTACAGATCTGAATTCAGGAGGAGCTAGTCAGAATGAGTCAGTCAACAGTAAGTCTCAGAGGCTGAAACATTCTAGGCTTAGGTCCACAGATTAGATTGTATCTCATTCTTCCTTGAACCCCCACTGATTAAAATATGTCTACATCTTTGCCTGTTTACTCTTGCCTTGATAGCAAGTCCATTTCATCATTGATATTAGAATCTTCTTTTCAGGATTCTGGCATATACTGCAGACCACATGAGACATTCAGGCTCATGGACTGAAGAACTACTGTATTCTTGGATCTTATGTTCATAGGTAGTCATTATTGGATTAGCTGGACCACAGCCTGTAACACACACACACACACACACACACACACACACACACACACACACACATATATATATATATATAGAGAGAGAGAGAGAGACTGTATATGTTCTGTTAATTTAGGGAACCCTGACTAATATAGAATATTAATGATTAAAATATTAATGATCAACTCAACCAAAGACATTAAGATCCTCACCATGAAAACTTCAAGATGTTAATGAAAGAGGAGGCAGAAAAATATTGACATAATTTATGTTCTCATGGTCTGGAGAAATTAACATTATTAAGATATTCATAGTCAAGTTGCAAAATCCTTACCATCATAATGACAATGGAATGTTTATAGAAATAGTAAAAATATTCTAAAATTTATGTTGAACTGCAAAATACCCAGAAGAGCAAAATATATCTTGAGAAAGAATAAAGCTAGAGACCAAATACTGTCTTATTTTAAATAGATTATAAAACTACTGTAATTAAAACAGTGTGGTTCTGTCATAAATACAGACATATGAACCAATCGAGCATAATAGAGAAACCAGAAATGAGCCTATTATATAGTTAACTAATCTTTAACATTGATGCCAAGAATTTACATTAAATAAGTGACAATCTCTCCAGGAAATGCTGCTGTTGTGAAAGAATTGTTGCAGGCAATGAAAATAACATGGACCTCTACCTTAAGCCATAAGTGAAAATTAACTCAAAGATGGATTAAATCATCACCATTAAATATGAGTCTGAAAAGCACCTAGAAGACAACATCGAGGAAAACAGAGAGCTATGGGATAGGACCCCAAACAAAAGCAATAAAACCTAAACTGAATGGGTAGCTTATATCACACTAAAAACCTTCTCATAGAAAAGACAGCAATTGACAGAATGAAAATGCAGACTATGAGATGGGAGAAAATATTTTCAAGTACTGTATTTGATAGGGTTTAATTTCCAGAATTATAAGAAAATTATAGACTTTAGGAAGGAAGGAAGGAAGGAAGGAAGGAAGGAAGGAAGGAAGGAAGGAAGGAAGGAAGGAAGGGAAGGAAGGATGGAGGAAGGAAGGAAGGAAGGAAGGAAGGAAGGAAGGAAGGAAGGAAGGAAGAAAGGAAGGAAGGAAGGAAGGAACGACCTTTAACATCTTTGGTTGAGTTGATCATTAAAATTTTAATCATTAATATGCTATACTAGTTAGAGTTCTCTAGAGTAATAGAACTTATACAATGAATATGTGTGTGTGTGTGTGTGTGTGTGTGTGTGTTTGTGTGTGTGCGTTTATCAACAGAATTTACTTACAGACTGTGGTCCAGCTAATCCAATAATGACTGCCTATAAATATAAGATCAAAGAATATAGTACTTGTTCATTCCATAGGCTGGATGTCTAATTTGGTCTCCAGTATAAGCTAGAATCCTGAAGAAGTAGGTTTTACTGTCAGTGATGAAATGAACTTGCTATCAAGGCAAGAGCAAGCAGGCAAAGATGTAGACATATTTTAATTTGTGGGAGTTCAAGGAAGACAGACAAGGAGAAAGGGAGAGAAAGAAGAAGAAAGAAGAAAAGGAGAAAAAGGAAGGAAGAAAGAAAACAGGAAGAAAGGGAGGAAGAAAAGAAGAAGGAATTTTAAAATGAACAAATGAACCAAAACGATAATTCTCCAAAGAAGAAATTCAAATGGCAAACAGATAGTTGAAAACATGCTTAATATGAGACTGTAATGTATTAATTCCATATATATGTATATATATGTATATATGTTATGTGTGCATATATGTATGTATTAGTATATAACTTTTTAAAAAGTGAGATTGGTGAGAATGTTGTGGATCAAGAAACACTGTGCAGTTTGGAGAAATATGAGATGTTTTATAAGTGATGTAACATAGTATGGAGGCTCCTCTAAATTAAAAATAGAGCTATGATGTGATCCAGCATCCTCCTTCTGAATATACTGCAAAATAAACTGAAAGAAAGTGTCAGAGAGATAACTGTGTTCCCTATTAAAACATCATTCACAATAGCCAACTTAGAATAAGTGCCCAAGTCCTGCTAAAGGAAGTATGGAGCATGCATACAAAAGAAAATTGTGAAGGAAGGAAACACTAACTCAGAAAAAGAGGAATAAACTGTCATGGGGCAAATTAATGATTGCTTATATGAGATGTCTTTAATAACCTAGAGGGAATATAGCAGTGATTGACAAGTACTGGATAATGCCATGCTCCCACCACACTAGGTGAGTAGACATGAGAATTCCTTTATACCACATAGTGCCCATGGTTAATGATATGGTTATGCAATGACACACTTCTTAAGAGTAAAGATCTAATATTAAAGAGACTCCCATGAAAACAAAAACTATAAACAAAAACAAGACACAGGAGACTTTGCTATGCATTGAGTTGACCTACTATCTAGATTATGTTGGGTTATGACCATTTGCACACATCCACACGCATCAGATTATAGACATGAGGATGTACAGATACTGGAATGTCAATTATACATCAAAAAAGATTTTGCTTTCAAGAAATAAACACACTGTACAACCAAACAGGTTTTCTCCCATTTTTTTCTCCTTAGAAATGGTCAGCCTGTGCTTGATAGCACACTCCTTGTTCTTATTGTCGGAAAGTAAATGTATACCTGGTGATTCTCAGTACCCACTACACAGGTGTTCTTCAAACTAAGAACTGAATGGCATCATACTTCTGCATTCCTGCATTCAGAGTTCCACCTCAACCAATAAAGCATAAATCTTGAGTGAGTTGATAAGAAAGCTGTCCTTCTCATGCCATGTCTTACAGTTCTTCAGATAGCGATAGGATGAAGACAGCTATGGGTATAGCTTGGGTTGTAGTGCAGTGTCTAGAATGTGAAAGATCCTGGATTATATTCCCAGAATGGAAAAGTAAACTATCAATTGAACAAAACCCATATATGTTCACATAATATTGATCTAGATGTGAAGACACACTTATCAGGCACAGCATTCAATCAGCTGAGGCAGATCACTGAGAGTATGAAACAAGCAATATATAAATAAATACATAACATAATTATATAATATATAATATATATAATAAATATGTATAAATACACACACACACACACACACACACACATATTTTTCATTGACTACTTACAATAAGTGGAAAAGACCTGGCTTAAAAATAATTGTATATAATTCTAAAATGTGTAGTAGTGGATAGCTATGGATAGACTACTAGTCTGTGCCTAAATTAATCACATACACAAAACACTCAAGCTCTTATAATTCATTTATGCCCTATATTTTGACTTCTTTAACTTTCCCATTTAAAAAACCATTTCAACTGTTGCCAATTTTCCCATTCACAAACATTTCAACTACTCATGGCAGTAGTTGGAGACAGTGCAGAACCTTTGAAAGGTTTATAGTACTTACCTGGAACTGAGATTCTGAGATAGACAGCTTTGTAAGGATCTCACATTATCAGGGCAAACATCTTGCTCATTAGATATGGTCAGACTTCTGATGCAGATAAGAAAACATGCCTCAGCAGTTCTCCAGGTCACCAAAGCAGGATAAAGTAGAGGATGTTCCATAATCTAGCATCAAAGTCCTCTACCTGGCACACAGCCCAGAAAGGCCACTGGCATTTTCTTTCCACCAATTAGCATATTATCACATCTGCATGCTCTACCTTACTCATTTCATGCAAGTGTGGCTTTTATAAACCCTAAGAAGATGCTATGTGTCTAAAAAGAAACTTGTCTTTCTTGAATACAGAAAATTAGGATGTTAAAAATGAAAGATATGAAAAATGTCAGAATGTGGAGAAGAAAAACTGAGCCAGTAACAGATTCAAGGAGAGAGTTTCCTTCATTGGACAAGACCTGTATATGCTCAAATCTATGGCATATCACAACTTTTGTTAATGTAACCTGCAAGGGAATGTACCTTGCCTTCATTTAACCATTCTGGCATGGTATGAGACAATGTGCGTCTTGGGATAAGTAAATATTTTGGCAAATAAAGGTACCTGATGCCAAGCCTGAAGACCTGAGTTTGAGTCCCCAGGACGAGTACAGTGAAAGGAGGGAGCTAAAGTCTATAAGTCATGATGTAACCTCTGCATGCATGTCATGTGTTTGTTTGTTTGTGTTATATTAATAAATAAGTGTTAAAACTAATTAGAAATTATCCATGTCTAATTGCAAAATTTTTTTTTTTTATATGATCATCTTTTCTGGCCCAGGTCAGTAGCCCTATACTTCAGTCAATCTGATTATATAAATATCTTATATTCACCCAAATCCATAATGTCAAAAGAAGAATAACTTCCATACCTATAAAAATACTTTTTCATAGAAAATAATTATTTGATGTAGCTCATTTTAGTATCCATATTTCTGATTCAAGTGGATAGGATAATTACCTACATTTTGAAAGTCATGGTTTTCCTCAGAAACAAATGCCTGGATTCCACCTTCTCAGTTCAATCCAATACAAGGTCTGTGACATTAGCTAGATATGTCACCTCCCCAAGTCTCATGGTTTTTTTTTTAAATTTTAACACAGGGGTAATTATCTTTTTCAGAGTTTTGTTAAACTGAAAATAGCATATAGAATCTTTTGACATACCATTTAACCCATTGAGTTGATCAATAAATCTTGTCTCAATCTAAAGCAAACTCTTGGTGGCAAACGAATCTTAAAGTTGAGAATTTCTGATTATTTTAACCCTTGCTTGAATGTTCATGCTCGTGGTTGTTTATTATGAATTGAAAGACTTACTCTTAGAAGAGAAAGAAGTCTCATAAAACTAAAAAACCTGGGGAAACTTAAAAGGCTTGGGAGGCACAGAAAGGTATCAGACACAGGACCCCTCCTCACAGTTATATGAACAGTAAACAACTGGGGCAGCCCCTGGCCGAGAAGACTTTTTGAAAAAGTGCCATGCAAGTTGTACAGGAAGCTCTGTGGGAACAACTATGTAAGTTATCGCCCATGATGGAGTGCATTTTTAGGTATGTAATTATCTTTGAATCACACCATCTTCTGTAAGCAGACCCAATCAGTTCATTAGTGCCCAGTCCAGCTAACTTGGATGGAATAATTTCCCTTTGCTGTTGTCAATGGCTTATCTAGAGTAAAGAGACATCTTTCAAATCTCATCAGTGAAAGTCACACAACAGCCCATCAGTCTAGATTTTTTGTCAGTGTTCAATACAGAAGAATTAAACATCAGTTTAAATTTAGTGCAGAGTTGTTAAGCCCTGATTAGTACTATGATTACATGTGTATACATACAGCAGTGCCACATCTTACTTTAACATTTTTTAGCTCCTTATATTGGCCTGTATGGCTAAGCCAAACTGGCAATAAAAATATAAATCAGATAACCATCCTGTTGTCGTATATGTAAAGTCAAATAGAGGACATAAGAGGGAAAAACTCACTGAGAAATAGTCTTAAAATAAATTAACAACTGAACTACGATTTATTTGACACCTACCCACTTTGGAGCTTTTGTTTAGTATTTTGATTTTTAAAGCCAAATTTTCATTTTTGTAAGGACTATTTTTGTTTTTGTCTATATTCCTGCCTTGGCCTATACAACAGAAATCTCTCCCAGTTCTCATGTACTCTAAAAAGTAGTCTGGACCAGGGCTTTGTGCATGCTAAGCAAGCACACTACTAACTGAGCCACATTCTCAAATTCACAAAAGCTATTTTTGTTCTTCGTCACCTCTTGACTCCTTTATAACCTGCATATTAAATAATAAAAATTTTGGTTTCTTTTCCTTTAAAAGTAAAAAATAAAGGTAACAAAGCAAAAGGAATCAAAGAATATTCTAAAATATCAGAAAGAAATTTTGAACTGCCGAGCATGAATGCTGAAATACTGGACAGGACACTGAGGAACTTGGAGATATTTTAATAGAGATGCTGACATAGTGAGGAATATGCTGAGTTTGGAAGAATGTTAAGCACCTAAAGGATTATAAAATACTGGGAAGAAAGTTGGAGCACTGGGAATGATGAGGAAGCACTGGAGATGTTGCTGATTCACTGAGAAGGATACTGAAATGCTGGGTGGGGGAAATGCCAAGTACCAAGGATGCTGCTGAAGCAATGGGAAAGTTACTGAAATACTGAGTTGAAGCACTGGGAAGCATGAGGGCACACTGAGATGGGTACTGAAATACCAGGAAGAGTAGTGAGCACAGGGAAAGATGCTGAAGTAATGAGCCGAAGCACTGGGAAAGAGGTAGAAGCTGTGGGAAGGATTTCATTTTCTACCTAGGTCTCCACAGGATTAAACCATTGGCCAGATATGATTTGGTGACTTAATAAAATTCAGTCGTCCACTTAGGTATTGTCATGGTTAATGTTAAGCTTCAGCGTGACTGGATTTAGAATCACCATGTAAACACAAGGATATTTCCAGAATTATTTAACTGAGCAGGGAAGATATAATCATATGTGGGCAGTGTTATCTCATAGGCTTTAGTCTTGGACTGACTTCATGCAGACACTGAGAAAAGCACCAGCATTCTGATTCCTGACTGTAGATACAATATGAGAAGCTTCCTCATGCTTCATCTGTCATGACATCTCTACCATGATGGACTGCATCCTCAAACTGTGAGTCACAATAAATCCTTCCTTGAGATGCTTCTGTTAGATATGTTGCCACACCAATGAAAAAGTAAAGAACTCTATTTCTCATTAGGTCTTGCCTTGTGAGTAGATAAGAGCAAGGTATTCTGCTTCCCTTGACCTATGTGTGAGTCCACATGAGGCAGGACTTAGAACCTACATTTCTCTCAACTCTTCTCTTCATTCCCACTCCAGAACTCTATTACTGCCTGTAAATGTTATCTTAACTGGTAAAATCAGACAAATATTTCTGCACAATTACAATATATGATCTGTTTCCTGACTTGTGGGTGTGGATAGCAATCTAAGATAGAATGGAGAATCAGAAGCCTCTGTCCTGTTCCTTGCTCTTCTGCTCCATGTTTTCAAAGCAACAAGAGTTGTTTTCACACAAAGAGTTTACAGCTGCCTTTCAACTTGGCTAAGTATCTGCTGGCCTGTATACTTCTATGAGTTGGAAGTATCAATGCTATGGAAATTATTGAAATTATCCAATGCAATAAGATTCATGAATATGAACCTGGCAGTGGTGGCACATGCCTTTAATCCCAGCACTTGGGAGGCAGAAACAGGTGGATCTCTGTGAGTTTGAGGCCTGCCTGGTCTATAGAATGACTTCCAGGACAGCCAAGAGTTACAACAGAGAAACCCTGTCTTGAAAAAAACAAATAAAAAAAGGAAGTAAAAGAAAGATTCATGAATATGAAGAAAGATACTGGTGAAAAGGACATGTAAGAAAAGATTAAGAAGGATGAAAGTTTCAACTCTCATTATATCATCTATGAAGCAAATCATCATCAAGAAACATCCTTGTTTCTCTATAAAACCGTGATGAATTTTTCCAAGTGGTGACTCTGTTACATTTTCAGACATTGTCTGAACCCATACATCATTTTTGACAATGCACTTCATGTGGTCCAGACAGACATCAACAGAAAGCATCCTTATATGGTCCTTAGAAACAACAAATGCTTTGGAGACAGTTTGACAGAGACTGTGTTTCATTTCCAACTTTGCATTCTACAAATATATTACCCTTAAAAAGTGAATTTTTATTTCTCAATCTTGCTTTGATTTGTCAAACGAAATATAAACAGAAACCAAAGTTTACTGGCTTGTTGTCTTGGATCATCAACAATAATATACACACAGGTAACTAGAATTGGTGATCAGTAAATGATAGCAAGGAAGATAATATTCTGTAACAGGATGGAGCTGCACAGTCTTTCTCTCCGTTTTAGAATTTTGGAAGTCAATTGATTTTAGGCCTAGATATAAATATTCAAAGTAAATAAGGAAGCAGAGATGAACTAATAACAACTCAGCTTTGAGTAGCCCTCTATGCTTCACTAAACAGTCCTAGATTTAGTAATCTGATCCTCCTTACAATGTGCAATCTACAGGATAGAGAATATATTTAAAATTGTTATTCTTGGGGACTAAAAAAGCTGATGGGCATTTCTCATGATCACACTACTTTCAAGTAGCAAAATCAGCATTTCAATTGTATTTTCAAGCACATCGTTTCTAACCAAAAAGTCATTTCATTCAAGCCAAATGGAATTTTCAATTTTACTATTTAGATATTCCATAAAGGTTGTTAAACAAAAGACCCCTTCGGGGAAAGCATGGAGAAAGATTTCTACAGTACAGAAGGTTAGGCTCATAGGTTACCTTGCATCTTCCTTATTGATCTTTGTACAGTCTGCTGTTCATACCTCAGACCAAGATCTCTGTAGGCAACAGGACAGAATTTGGCCAACAGCACTAACTCTAGACATGAGCAATGAGGCACCTTCCCAGAGCTCAGCCTTGCCTCTCTTGCATGCTGGGTGTGACTCAACTTGTGACTTTGAAGAGAAGACACAGTTCAACACATAAACACCAAAAAAAAAAAAATCCCTGCCTCCTCATGCTTTACTAACATACTTCAACTTTGTATTCTGGTTGTTTCCATTTAGTGGAATTCTCACCCTAGATCAGAAGCATTTACATCATTGGAATATAGAAGTTCTCCTGTATCTTGACACATATTCTTTGGGAGATATTTAGCCAAAATGTGGTCCCTGGTTTTGGGGTAAAGAACTGGTACTGAGCTAATTTTGCTAAATATTGGTGATCTGTAATACTGGGTTCCATCTCTCCTTGGTTTTGTCTTCATTTATTTTTATAGAGTAAATATCAACTCTTCTATATATCCTGTTATATTCTGTAGCAGAAAGATAAGGAATATGCATACTCTTCACCTTGAGTTCTTATTAGTCAGTTGAGAAAGACAAGACCATCAAAATGATAGTATTGTGTAAACTGAATAGTATATTTCCATCAAGATATATGGGAACTCAGAAGAGGGAAGCTTCAGTGTGGACTCAGAGCAAGAGACTAGAATGTGTTCAGTGTGAAGAGTACATATTCAGTGGGAGGTGAGGAGGAATCAGAAGGGCAAGGGAAAGTGAAAGGCACACATTAGATAAAAGAGCTTGAGAGTAAGCTATGAGCCCATGGGGTCATGAACCAAGGAAGAAACTAGTCATGTGTTAGAGGAAAAGGCATTGTGTACTTGTAAAAATGAACAGGGATACAGGTGATGCAGGAAGCCCAGTAGACGTTTGGATGGTTGGGAGTAGCCCTGGTTCATTTCTTGGGAGTCTCTGTACCTTGAAGGAAATGCTATGTTCCTAGGCAATTAAATATAATTCAAAGTACAGTATTAATACACAGAATGGAAAAGTTATACATATGGTAGAATTACAAATACCTTTCTAAACTTCTAGAATTTTTTCTTAAGTCTGAAGTTCTATACAATTTTATTAGACACTAAATTATCTCAATGATTTTTGAGTGCCTGCTTGTGGAGCCCTAAATCAGTTGCTGAGTTACTGTGATGGAAAGGAAGCCCATGAGAAAAACACCACAAAAATCAAATCTCCAATGTCACAATTCTCTTTTCAGCATTGGAAGTTGGGCCAACCAGACACAAAGGCTTAGCTAGTGATATCTACCTGCACTTGGGAGTTAATGAGCTGGCATGGCTGTACTGCGAGTCTGGTATGACAGCTTAGCTCGTACTGGAAGAATTCTATGACATCTGTTCATGAGTCTGAAGCATGTGAGTGAACAATCTGAGTAGCACTTGCCTCTCTGATCTAAGTTCTGGCTTACTCTGCTCTCCTGAGATGATTCCTTCTGCTTCATAGAGTTCTTGGAAAAGTCAGGCAGTAAAAAATAGTTTGTTGTAGGTGGCTCAACAGGGCACAGTGGAAAGGAGATGAGAAAGTAAGGTTGTTATCTAGGAAAGGCACAATAGCAGACTCTCACCTGTCAGTGAAGCTAATTCCCACATTGCAGCTCTGGCCATATTGCACAAGGTCATTGGCATGGACATGACTATAAATTAAGACCCAGGCGCTTAATCTTTGTACTGTCCAAGAATTTCCCTGACAGAATTAGTGGGACTCTGGACCAGAAGCTCAGAATCTCTAAATTGGAATCGTTTGGTTTTCTGGCTCTTGTAAGAGGACTAGGAAATCTCTCCTTTTTTTGCCTTTCAGGATGCCATCCCACCAAACACTTGCCTTTCTGCTCATCTGCATTTCTCTTTTCATCCTGCTTAAAGAAGACCTGAAATCACACAGGTATCTCTTCTGCCCCATGCTCTGTGACATTGTGAAGGTACTTGCCATGTGTGACTCTATGACTTCAAATCTTTCCCTGAGACAATATCCATGATGAGAAGCAAGTCTAAGACCAACATAGTCCTTTGTTTCTGTATTTTGAGTCCAGAACAGTACGATTCACTTCGTGTCCTCCTCTTACTTTTAAGTGTACCATTAAGTTACATTTTGCATTTCTGTAAATTAACTATGCTCTTTTGTATCTCCTTGGTAATGAATGCAGCCTTCTCTTCCATAAAAAAATGGATATTTATTATTTAAATATCAGAGATCACCTCTTCCATGGAGCTGTTTCTGAATTTTCTAGGGCTACATCTTGCACTGAACCTCGATAACCTTGTGATTGTCACCATTTATAAATTAATAAAAATCTAAATATTTTTTCCTATTTCTATTCCTGTCAAAATGATATGAGATACTTTCTGGGAGGCATAGCTTGGTTTTAATGTCATTGATGACAATATGCCTCACTAGTTCAATGACAACCTCTTATTTTCTTAAAAAAGTACACTGTGAAATGAAGGCATTGATAATACATAATATTCCAATTTTATGGCATTAAGAGCTAATGTGGAATTTTTATGCAGAAAACATAATTTGTTTACTGAATTCTATTCTTAGCTCCTTGACATGAGCAGGAGTAACAGGACATTCACACTTAACAAATCCCCATAGCATCTCCTTTTTTTCCCAGGCCCCAGGAAACTCAATATGCTCTGTCTTCTCAGTGGTAAATAAGTCTAAATGAATCACTCCCAGTAGGAGGCAGTTATAAACTTTTCCCATCTCTTGTTCCTGTGATTGGAAAAGCAGACCTGTAAGTGGAAAGATTATAAACAATAAGAAGATGGTATTTCTATTTCACTATATCCATCCTGAAAAGAACTCTGATGGAAACAAAAAATTAGCAATATGTGTTCTTAGGGTCGAATCAGACCATAATTCTTGGCCGTTACACACTGAGTCATCTCTGGCCCTAGATTTCTTCTTATTGTTCTCATTTTCCTTGCTGCTGTTATTGTTCATAGCATCCCATGGTCAATGTATTGCTATTAATATAATAGGCCAAAATAATTGCTTTCTAAGTGATTGCCTGAAGCTTAAAGTTAGAAAGTCAATCGACTATTTAAGGACAGTTGAATGGATATGACTAAGTTTTTTACTTTGAAAAGGCCCAGGTACAAAGGAAACTTATTTTATCAGAGATGGTATTTTAGATAAATGGATAGATTATATCTTCTTCATGTGAAGGAGAGAAATCTGATTTTCTTCTGAAGAGGGAAGAGGCTTATCCACATCCACACATGCAACTTGCTGAATGGTAGAATCCAGATTCCCAGCTGTCCTGAGCCACCTTTGACATCTAAATCTCTCTGCATGTGTCAGGAATTAGCACATTAGTCAGGAAGAATGCTTCCAGATTAACATGCTCTAATGAGGGCAGTTCTGCTTACCGTGTGAATGTTTCATATCCCTCTATGCCCAACATCCTACCTTCCCAGTCATAGACCTAAAACCTGAACAGCAATCCTTCAAGTAGCTCCAAAGGAAGTGGTGTCTTCTACAGAGTACTGTGACTATGTCACTCAGAAGATATGAACAGAGGAGGAAATCCATCTGCCATGACCTCAGTATGACCTTTAGGTGTCTTCCAAGCCCTAATCTCTATCAGCAGTATGAGAGAGGTCCAACATTATGGGAATAGCTCCTCTGAGCCCCAGAGATTTCTTCTGGGATCCCATGTGACCTTAGTTTGAAATAATAATGAATAATTAATAAGTATTTGTCACCTAGAGTCTGTACTAGGCACTTAGTTACCACCACAACACTTCAAAACAATGCAAGCATACTTATAAATCTAATGAAGCTTTAACCCCAAGAGAAAACAGACATAAACAATGTAATCTAAGCAACATAGAGGTCACATTCTAAGGCTATCACAGAAGTTAAAGTGTTTAAAATGAAGGCTTTGAGTCAGCCTTCCTTGATCAAAGCCCAGAATTTGAAGTTAAGTTATGGACCTCAAGATTAATTCTAAGTACAAGGAATGTCTGTCCCTAGGTCCCTATGCCATAGTTTCAAAAATTCCTATTTTTCCGTGATCAAGGGCCTAGGGCTGTCTCTTCTTTTCCAGATTCAGCAATGATCTTCTTATCTGCTATTTCTCTTTTCCCTTAGTCACCCCCTCCCAACATTTGAATACCCCATACTCAGTGACCAGAGTAATCTCTCTAAAGCATAATCAGATTATGTTATCTGCCACTTAAGGCTCTAAGCAGTTTCCTTTTCACGTAAAAACAATCCAAATTCTGATGTATACAACCTTATATAACTAGATTATTCTATCTTAATCATTCTAACTCAGTTAAAAAATTCTATTTTCCAGACTCTCTGGCATCTCCAGATAAAAACAGATCAAACATTGCTGCTCTCTATACATGGACTGTAGTATAATTTTAAGATATTGTGTCACAACCTAAACATATATCCTGTATTGATTTGTCACTTTACTGGTTACTATATCCCTCCATAGAAGACACATTCCACTAGGCAGCAGAATTCTGTCTGCTGCACTCACCTCTGTTCTCTAAGCAAATAAAAGAATGTAAGATACTAGGAAGAGAAGAATGTCTTGGTTGTCAGCTAAGGATGCATTTATTCAACCGATATACCAGTTCCTAAATTGATGTGTGTTCATCCTAATGCTATGTTTATACTCCCATGCAAAAACCTGGTTTGCCATTGAAGCTACACTTATTCAAAATCTCAGGCACTTTGGGGGTCTAAATGTCTTTAGCCTATTAATAATTAGTTCTAGCCAACACCATTCTCCTCATCATCAGTCTTCAATATAACATCCATGGTTTCATCCTGTGACAATAACTCTCCTTCATATACATCCCCCATGGCCTACACACTTCTGTTTTCTTATTGAAACCTCTGAATAAACACAAGTTGATGCAATTTTATTTTCATTACAGATGAAGAAATGATGGCTTAGCTCTCAGAGAGTTTAAAATGGCTTGCTGAAAATCACACATCTACTATGTAAAGGAATGAGTTTCTATCCTCAAATTGCTTGAATTGAAATGTTTGCTTTCCCTGAGCAAATCTGCCTCTCCCATTCTATTCCAGATCCTCTTGGCTCACACATACACATTGCCTGGGCCTCTAAGATTCCCGTTTACCACCATCTGTTGGGTTTGTTTTATAACTCAGTGCATTCTATGTCTTCCTTTTGCAACAACCCTGGTTGGGCATTGACTTTTGAATCATCTGACCTTGGTCAATCTGTACAGATCCAGTACAACCTGTTACCACATGGTCCTAAACAAAATTACACTTTAGATCTCCTCCCAAATAGAAAAAGATAAGAATGTAAAACCAGATTGGTGAGCTCAGGCTATTAAATTCTCTGGAAGGGGGCTCTCACCATCCCCATATGATCTCTCTTATCTCTAGTAAGAAACTTCTGTCTTGATTTAACATAAAACATTTAAATCTCAGAGACCATCAAGGGATATACACATTCCTTATAGTCAGGGTCTTGGCTCATCAATTCCTTTACAAAGATTTTCTAATAGAAACTAAGACTTTCTTGAGATGAGTATGTTGGTAGGGTGCTCCATGATCACATGATACGAGCCACATCAGGACCCAGGGCACTAACCCCTGCTTCTGGAACTCACTGCTAATAAGACAAAGAGTGGCAGATCCAAGTTAAATCTCTGGCATCTCAAGGGGGAAAAACGTCAGAAAAACATGCCTCACATTTTTTTTCCCCTGTCAGACAAATTGGTATTCTGCAGATCCTGTTTCTGAAATAACTTGCAATTCAAACCATTAGCGGGAGAAAACACTTATTTGTCATGACTTCCCTGGGATGTGGAGATGTGCTCTGTCAAAGATGATTTTTCAGACATAATCCATCCAAGTGCAGATTGCTATTTGTGTTAATTACTACGCGACAACTCCGATTTCTCCAGAGAGCCCCCTAATTTTCGTGGCTTATTTAAAGCAAGGAGGAACATGTCGACCAAGCAGTAAGTGGGATATGGGTCAAACATGTCTTCTGTTGGACTTATGCCCTAAGTGGTTTTGTAAGATATTTATCTTGGACATGGCCAAGTGGTTTTCTTGGTGTGGTCAGGCTTCTTTCTGTGGCTTTTCTAAGCTGTCCTTCCTCTATACTTATGAAACCAAAATCTTTTTTGAAAAGTGAACAGTTTCATAAGCATTTTGAGGGGCAAATGGTTGAGATGCTGAGTCTCTAGCTAACCCATTAGAGTGAAAGTTTCCATTGCTTGCTCCAGTATTTATGTAGTTACTGTCCCTGGTGCATCAAGGACATGGAATTTTTAAAACTTTACATTAAAACACATATAGAGAGAAAAGAATAAATTCAGAAGCATGTGAATATCCAAAAAATGTTTAATTTATGATTATGAAACTGGATTTCTATGCAATGGTGCAATGTAGCTTTCATATAGTTCTCAGAACTATGGAGGTCTTAGTTTAGCCAATATTTCTATATAGAAACCACCATGTTCACCTCTCCTCTGCACGATACTACCTTCCTCCTTCTATCTAACTTTAACCTCATGATATAAACATCAAATTCCTCCCTGTTGCCTCTTATGTTCCCTTGGCACGATCTCCCCTGTCTTCCAGAGCAATTCAGCAATCTTCACCATGTTTAACAATAGCCTTAGTGTTCCTTTTTACTTTCTTTTGAGATTATAATATAATTACATCATTTCTCTCCTCCCCTTCCTCTCTCCAAACAACCCCATATAACCCTGCCTGTTGTCTTTCAAATTCACGGCTTCTTTTTTCATTAATTGTTGTTGCATACATACATGTATATGTATATACACATGTATTCCTTAATATACAAATACAAACTATTCTGTCTGTATTGTGTTACTTGTATATCTTTTTGGGGGGAATGACCATTTGGGGTTGATATGTAGTTGGTATAGTTGGTATTCTCTTCCCTGGGAAGAGTATTTCTTACACTCTCAGGTTCTCAGCTTCCTTAGCTGACTGTAGTTTTGTGTGTGTGTGTTTGTGTGTGTGTGTGTGTGTGTGTGTGTGTGTGTGTGTGTGTGTGTGTGCCAGCGCGCGTGAAGTTGAGGCCTCCTGCCCATGTCCTCCCATCAATTCTGGCCTGTTGTTGTTCTTGTTCAGCTTGTGTCTAGGATAGACTTTATGGATGTAGCTTCTGAAGATTTAGTCTCACAGCAAATTCCTGATCCTCTGACTGTTACAATCTTTCTAACACCTCTTCTATAATATTCCCTAAGCCTTAAATGATGGGATTGTATTATAGAAGTATCCATTGGGACAGAGCCCCACTACTCTGCATTTTGGTTACTGTAGTTTTCATCATGGTCTCTTGCCATTGCAAAGAGTAGTTTACTTGGTGAGGGGTGAAGACTATACTTACCTGTGTTCTGCAGTTACTGTATACATGTCTCCAACCAAGTAGTACTGTTGAGTTCTTATTCCCTCTTTTATTTATTCTGTAAATCTTTCAAGCAGGAATCCAAGTATAGTGGGAAATAAACATTTCCATTGATATTTTTTCCTTTGATTATTAGGAGAAAAAAAAAAACAGAAGTTAACAGTTTACACTAACTACCCATCTTTTTTTCTTTTTTTTGTTGAAGAAATAAAACTAAAACCAAGGTTCAGAAAACTCACACAATTAGTCCAAGAATATGCAGCTTTTAAATTATAGACTTAGGGTTTTAACTTGGGTCCATCTGACCCAAGAGTCCTTATACTGGAGATCCTGAAGCTTTTGGGGAACATATTGTTCTACTCACTTTGTCTCACTCGTGCTGTGGGTCATTATCAAAGTGGTTTTCAAATAGGTAATTAGATATTGTTTCTTTTTACCAATGAATTACTCAGAGGAACACAGACATCGCCTGCCTAACTGCTTCACAGAGCAAAGGAATTATGTGCTGGCTGAAGTATTTGATACGCTGTCTTTTCTGTACAACACATCTGCTAATTTTATCCATGTCTTAAAAAAAGATAGCATCTCAAACTTATACAACTTATACTGAAATGTGAATAAACTTTACTTTGAAGGATAACTTCATAACTTACTCTCAGGGTAGCAAGCTGAAAGGTAGAATTCAGACCTACTCAGTCCATTGCTTGAGATTTCTTCTCATTTCTGTCTCTGGCATGGCTGTGTGGCCATGGTGAATCTGCCATGATGCACCATGCTCCCCAGAAAGGAAATGCTGAATTCCATGGGGACACCGAAAAGCAAAATGTTTACCTATTGTTCCTGAGCATAGATAGTTGAACATGAACTTTAGGGTTGGTTGTTCTCAGAGTTTTCTTGTAGTGTACTTTTTTATTTGAACATATACAATTAATTCACCTCTGCTGATGTACACTGTATTGATACATTGTCTCTTGCTTTAGGGAAGCTCAAAGTAAAAATGTGCCACAATTAACCCAATGTGCAGCCAGCAAAAATTGAACTAATGTCAATAGTTTTCCTGTTTTCCCATTCACTTCTCCATTCACTTAGTCTGCACATGAATCTGAAAGCATATCCAGTACCAAGCACTGTGGTAATCATCTAAGAAAAAAACAATAAACAAATGCTATTGTGTCTTTATGGAACTTAGAGTCAAAAAACAAAGAAGAAAATGAGGTCATGTGGAGATGCTTCTTGGTAAGATTACAGATTGTTGGGTTGCTCATACACTGAAAATACTGTAAGTTGAAAGTAGATGTTATCTACCTATGCTCTCAAACATCATTGTTAGCAGCCACAGCATTCTGTAAGTAGTTTACTGTCATGGAGGTGTGCTGACTGACAGCTGTAGCACTCTGCTATTGTACTACATTGCAAGAGAGGATCACAAGATACATCTCTTTTCAGAAAAAAACAAAAATCCAACATTCCATCTAGAGTTTCCATCACTTTCCTGCCACCGTAAAGGCAAAAGTCCTAAGTAGAACAATAGGAACTCTTAGTATCTTCCATATACCATATACTACATATAGAAAAACCACACACCAGTTAAGGTGGCAATAAAGGGAGGGAGGGAGTAATTATTTAAACAGCACAGTTGGGGAAATTTTCTTTGACCCAGTGACTGTTATTTGTTGCTCTCTGGAGAAAAAAATAAAAAAGCCCAAAATGAACACAAAAGCCTTAAATGAGCAGGCCTATAGAACTTTCAAGAAATAGTAACTAGGCCATGTGTCAGAATCCAAGATACTCTATGGAATGAGGTAAGAAACTTTTTAAGATCTTAGCATGGTGACAGAATCAAAGGTACTATATGGATCTAGATAAGAAACATTGAGTATCCTTGCTTAAATTACAAAGAGACTGGGGACTTCTGGAAAGATTTGATCAGAGACTAGCATGATGGATGTGAATGGGTACTTAATGGAATTACTGTGTCTGCCTTGTTAAGTTTGACCAAAACAGGAGCCAGGGCTGAGTTAAGGATCATGTGTAAGAAAAACTGAGAAAATCAGGTTCAGAAGTGGTGATTGGTTAGAGAAAGGCAGTAATCAGGAGCTGTATGGTTGAGTCATGAATGAGATCAAGTCTTCATATATTCACCAAATCCATATGAAAACTGATGCTAGTCTTTGCAGGTAACATTTTTGGCAGTGGCTATGAGATGGAAGACCATGGATTTCTGTTCCTGTCACCATGTCAACATGCCTGGATCAGCTAGCAAAAAGGACATAAGACATATAGAAAGCAGATTCATTCATGCCCATGTCAACAAAGGCAGCTAGCTGGTGAGCACAGTGAGATGAGCAAAGCCAGACTCTAAAACCAAAGCAATTCCACTGTACTGTAGGTACCTGCAAAATGATGCGGTAGTTTGAAATAATTTGTTCTATAGAATTTGCTAACTGACACACATGATATAGAAGCCAAATAAACAGGTTACATACATGTGCAGCTTGGAGTGAAACATCTGTTCTTCTAATTCTGGTTATTTATAGAAGCAGAAAATAAAGTCAAAGACTAACAATGAAGACCAGAGACGAGGTATGAGACTTTGAAGGAGTGAAAAAAATAATAAAGTACACCCAGGAGAACAGGGAGGAAAAGGCCGAGGAGAATTTGGTCTTGTCATTTATTGATAGAAAGTCACAGATGTCACAGGTGCTTAAGAGTGGGAAAGGGTACAAGATGAGTGGTGAGTGACTGTATTTTTCTTCACAAGCGTCTTACTCTACGAGACAAGTAAACCCAAGACAGAGATTTTGCCAGGTATGGAAGTGCACAGCTTTAATCTCAGCACAGAGTTGCAGGGAGGACATGGGTTTTACACAGGTTTGGGTTTTAAAAGTATAGAAGGTGTTATCATGAGGGTAAAATGTAAATATTTGAGGTTTCTTAAGCCAAATAATATTTTTTGGTGACGAAGGAATTCTATCATGACAGAAAAATAAATAGCCATAGACAGCGTCTGAACTAGTGGTTATCAACCTGTGAGTCTCAACAGCCCCCACCCTGTCATCTAAGACCATCTGCATATTCAATATCTAAATTATGATTCATACAGTAGAAAAATTACAGTTACAAAGTAGCAATAAAAATAATTTTACGGGTGAGGGTCACCACAACATAAGGAACTGTATTATAGTGTTGTAGCATTAGGAAGGTTGAGAATCACTGGTCTAAACAAAGGGAAATGGCCTCTGTTTTCCAGCTATACTTTACAAAACAGCAATAGATCTGGGACAGGTCTAACACAGTGGTTACAATGACAGATCTTGTAATCAAATTAGTATAAACAACCAAATGAATATATGAATAATAAATTCTCTGTTGCTCATACCAATTGGGCCACGTATGTATGTTCCTGTGTGTCTATGCATCTGTGTGTGTGTGTGTGTGTGTGTGTGTGTGTGTGTAGTGATATGTGTCTATTTATGTTTATGTTTGTTGTGAGGGGTATTTGTGTGTCTGTGGATGTCTTTGTATCTCTTTATGTCTCTCTGTATGTCTCTGTATATGTGTTGTAGGCTGTAAGTATGTGTGTGTTGTAGTGGGTGTCTATATGTGTGTTGTGTTGTATGTATGTGTCTGTGAGTGCCTTTTATCTCTGTGTCTCTGTATATTTGTATGTGAGTGTGTTATGCAGTGTGTGTCTATATGTTTGTGTATGTCATGTGGTATGTGTGTGTCTCTGAGTATCTGTGTATCTCTGTGTCTTATGTTTCTCTCCCTCCCTCTCTCCCTCTCTCTCTCTCTCTCTCTCTCTCTCTCTCTGTGTGTGTGTGTATGTATCTCCATGTGCCTGTGCTTATCTGTGTCTCTCTAGACATATTAAAATACTACCCATTTCCTCAATGTCACTAGCTTATGCTGGCACTTGTCCTTACTTCTTAACGCCATTTAATTTTTCCAATATAGTAAGAACTACCTATTCCATACACTTACCTATAATTAGTAATTAACTTTTGTTAGTGTGAAGATCATAAAAAGCATCTTATGGTCATTTCAATACAATACATTTTTCTATAAAATTGTATCTGCATCTTGGAACTACCACTGTGTTCACAGCATATCACCTCTGTAGAAAGATGGAACTCTACACAGGCCATAGGCACGTGTTCTTGGAAACCAGCCTTCTATGAGAAGTAGAGCAAGGAAGATAGGACTTTGTGGTCTGAAACCCATTATTTCATAAGTAAAGTTTTTTTTTTAAGTTTTATTTTTTTCTTCTCTCCTATAATACATCCCGAGCCCCCTCCTCCCTGCCTCTCCCTTCCTTCCTTCCCTCCCTCCCATCCTCCCAGCTTCCCCATCTTCCTCTTCCCCAGATATAACCCCTGCCCTGCTCCCCCACACCCCCACACAACTATACTCAGAAAAAGATAAGGCATTCCATGGCCACTGCTCAAACAGGGCATAACAAGATGGAACAAGGCTGGGACAAATCGCTACATAAAGGGAGGACTAGGCAACCCAGTAGAAGCAAAAGGGTCCCAAAGGCAGGTAAAAGAGTCAGAGACCCACCACACATTCCAACTTGTACACTCCAACTTGTAGGAGTTTTGCAAGAACACCAAACCAGACAACCATAAGCTATATTTAGGGAACCCTGTAGGTGCCATGTGTGTCGCTTCAGTCTCTGTGAGCTCCTAAGAGTGCTGATCAGTTGACTCCTGGTGCTTCTACTCCTGGTGTCCTTGACATAGGAATGGCTCTTAGAACATAAATGCAGTATCAGGAGAGTTCAGGACCATATTAAGAACTACTGCATTCTAGTTGTATTTGTCCCTATAGGAAATGACTTCTTTAGAATGCACAGTTCCTGGTACTAATAAAAATACAAAACAGCACAGTGGCTTGGATATTCCTTCTATAGCACTGGTTGGCAGAAAGTCTTAAAGAAAGATTATCTATGCCATCATGTTGTATGAATAGTGACTATTGTGTGTCTCATCTTGCCTCTAAAACCAACAATGTGAACGTGAACACAGGATACAAATATTAAGAATTTCATTCTAGAATGGCGTATTTGTATTTTGACAGTTACATTATTATTAAAATTATATGTTTCATTTTCCAAAACTTAAATTTAAAAGAACTAACAATAAAAAAAGTATTTTACACTGATCCATTACACATATTTTTATGATTATGTGATTATGGTGTTTGTACACACACACACACCACTGTCTATGGGTGCATTCTCTACTCTGAGACTGACATTTGTGTTCTTTACAGAAGGAACATCTGCAGCAAAGAACTCTAGAACAGCATATTTATAAACCTTGGTGCTCCCTGGCTTTATCTTTATTGAACAGTTACATTCTGTCCCAACAGTCAGTGCTTCACAATATCTATAGTAAATAATGAAATATATATGTGCCTGAGTAGCCCACCATGGAGTTCTGCCCTTTTCCTGCATCAGCTAGCTAATCTATAGAGATAAATCTATAGAGATAAAAAAAACATGGTTGAGAATTATTAGAAGGCATACTAAGTTCTTTAAAATTGTTCTAAGAACCTTCCTCAAATGAAATAAGAAAAAAAGCAATACTATCTTCATTTTATAGATGAACACACTGAGTTACAATAACTCTTATCTAACTCACGTGTAAACCAAAGTAGTCTCCACCACAGAGTGAAAATAGACAACAATCAATAACAATCCAAACACCAGCTACTATGTAAATGTTTCCACTCAGGAAACATTTATTCCTTTTTGTTTTCTCATGATCTAACAGGTTTATCTCAACTAATACTTCAAATATGTTTACAATATTCCAATTTAAAAATCAGCCATAGTTACAAAGGAGAGGAGGGACACTATGAACAAGTCCAGGTGTCATGGCCATTGATGTCACAATGCATTGACAAACATGCTTTCAAATACTCATGGAGGAAAGAGGTCTAACCAGATCATGTACATTCATCTGCCTTGGTTCACCAAATTCAAATATGCCAGTCTTCAAAAAAATGCATAGATTGGAAATGCTAAAGTGAAACAGATATCCACAGAAGAGTGTTCTAGAAGCACCCATCAAGGAAGCAAGGATAGAGTATATTTCATTTAAGTGGAAGGAGATCCCAGAAACTCCATAAATGAATAGAGAAAGGAGGAAAGGGAATAGGAAGGCAGTATAGACTGATGAGCAAGACAGTCACTAATAAGTGAAAATAGGCCTCCAAACACTGATGCCTGAAGAGGCAACAGAACCTACCACTATGATGAGCAATCCCATCCTCGGGTGAGAAGACTAGGTAACATCTCCTGCTCACCATCAGCTGAGGGCCGTATTCAGGAGAGATTTTCCCCAGCATTCCAACCTGTTTCTGCCTTACTTGTGGGTTGATCATACTCTAGCCTGCAATACCTCAGATGTAGACCTATGTCTTTGCAGAAGTAGTCCTAGTTGGAAAAAATAAGTGATGGAAAAAAATTTTAAAAATAAAAAAAATAGTTGAAATAAATAAGGAATAGAAACAATGTAGGAATTACTGCACTAAGAGCAAATAAGAAGGTATCTGAGACTAAGTTTGCAGATATAAGGCATTTCCAGCATGGTACCTTCACCATGTCCTTATAAATATTATAACAATGTGCACGTTAACTTCTACACATGTAGGAGAAAAAGACCATAAAATTAAGGGACCTATGACTTGCAAGATAGGTTCTGAGGTCTGGAGAAATGGCTCAACATTTAAGAACACTTACTCTTAAGAGGAATGAAATTCAGTTCCCAGCATCCATCCACAGTGGCTGGCTCAGAATCACCTGCAATTCTAGGTCCAGGAGAACGGATGTCCCTTTCTGGCTTCTGCAGATACTCATACCACCCTCCTGAATACACACCTACACACGTAAATAATTTTTTAAAACCTTTAAAAAAAGAATAGGGGGTGAGATCTTTTTCCCGAAACAAGGTTTTGGATTTGGGTACAGTAGGATGGCAATAACATCAAGCCAGGGACACACACTTGCCAGGAAGCTCTCTACCACTGAGCTATGACTAGCCCACCTTGAAATGTTTTTTAAGCAATAAATACAAAGCTGTTTCTGGGGGGGGGAATATTAAGTTACCACTATTTTTCTATGCAGAGAGCTTCCAAAATATTTACTAAACTAAGTAAAATATGCATTGTTTACTTACAGAAGGTAAAGTATCTATATATCAAAGTATCTCATTTTTATTTATTGTATTTGTTTCTAGTATAATGAATTTAGATACAAGTTCATAGGACATAATGATTGATGATTTTAACAATGTAATTCCCAACATATGGAACTTCTAATTTCAAATCCGTTACAAAAATCTGTAGCATAAGAAGCAACAAGGCATGAGCAGATCTCTTCAGGCACAAGAAGCAAGAAATCATGCCACTAGCATAGGAAAGTGCTGAATTGAACAGATGGACAAGAGAGCCTTGTATCTATAACACATTGGAAAGGAATTAGATTACTAGGTAAAACGAGACGGCAAACAAACCTCAGACTCAGCCCTTGGGCAGTCTATACAGCTGGACTCAAAAGGCATCCATGAGGTTTCTTACCACATAAGTGCATTGCCTTTGGCAAAGTGACTTTGCTTCTTTTCATATTTTTTAATCCTGAGAGGGTATAACATGTAATTTACCATCCTAATTGTTCATCCCACTCCTCTCCCATTTGTCTTTTCTTGGATTATGGAAACATACTCTTTTAAAATAAGTTTTGGCTGGGCAGTAGTGAGACACACCTTTAATCCTAGCACTCAGGAGGCAGAGGCAGGCAGATCTCTGTGAGCTCTAGGCCAGCCTGGTCTACAGAGTGAGTTCCAGGACAGCCAACATTACAACAGAAAAACCCTGTCTCAATAAATAAAATAAAATAAAATAAAATAAAATAAAATAAAATAAGTTTTGACAATTACATGCATAGAATGCATTCTACTCACATTTGCTCCCACTGCTCTTTTTTATACCTTGCCAACTCTTGCTGACTCACCCTCTTATCTCCATATGCTTTTCTGTGTGTACACATAGTCACAACTGCTGTGAGTTCATGATTTCAACAGCCAAGACATACCCAAAAGACATTTCAGAGGACTTCTCCCCATCTTCCAGCCTTTCCTATCCAGTTTAATTATGGACAGGTAGTAGAGTTGGGGCTCTGATCAAAGTTACCTAAGACCAGAGAACATGGTCCTTCCTTGCATGATATCTGTATAATTTTGTTGAACATTTACCATTACCAGACATCACAGATGATGTTTAGGTTGGAGAAATAAATAGAACTACAATAATCCAAAATATCATTGGTATGATATTAACATCCCAATGACAGAGACCATCAGTGAACTGATGACCAAAATCACAGGATTTGAAAAACTCTGTGAAGATCAGGAACCAAGATAGGGAGTAGCTGATGGGTAAGGACTTCCTTATCAAAAAATGCATGGTCCTTGAATTCATCCATAGAACAAGAAGAAAGTAGGTATGAAAGTGTCAGAAAAGGATCCTTCCTGATACAAGAAGCAACAAAGCATGCCACCAAGATGAGAAAGGGACAGTTTGATGGATGTGCACAAGAATGATGTGTCTACATATATTAAATAAAAATGGTATTAATAAAGTCAGAAGAGGCAGACAGTGCTAAGTCATACAGGTACTCCACCCTACTTTGAGAAATCCAGGAAAAGTTTTAAAGATTTTAAGTAATAAAGTGCAATTACACAGTTCATGTTTGACACTTTGATACTATCACACTATTAGTAATAATAACCATCACTCAATATGTCAGACATAGTTTCATATTTACTTATTGTTTATTCACCAACTCATGTTTTTCAAAAGAAGCCCAAAGACCTCTATCAAATCACACTAACTCTCAATGACATTTGAGCTTAAATCTTAGTTCCTTCCTCCTTGCAAAGACATCAAGTGAAAGATGGAATGAACAAGTAGACTTATCAGGAGACCTTGGCTTATCAGAGACCCACCAGTACCCATATGCTCATAACCATAAAGCCTAGTATCCTAAGGGTTTCTGGGAGACAAGGCTCTTCCCTCTTAACACCAAGGATTTTTCAGCAAGATGGAGACACGACTCCAATAAGACATGTACCTATCTTTAAGTGGTCATTCAAAAAGTGACCATAGCTTCAAGTGTTACCAGCTATGTGCCAACTTTGTCATCAATAATTCAATCTGGATAAGCTGAGCTTCTTCTGTTTTGTAAACTACTGTATGTTCTGAACTTAGTGCTTTGACTCACTGTGGTCACAAAGAGGCAACTGTTCCCTTGTTGGGCAGGAGCAGACAGTCTAAACAAGGAATAACATTTTCTTTCCTGTGAGACATAAGTAAAAATAAATACCCTCAATAGTATATGACATCAGAGCACACAGTAGCATTATACAAAGGTCAGAAGGTAGAATCAAATGTCAAATGTTTGGAGGAAAGATTGTTTTTCTGATGTGGAAAACCATGTTACCCTGATATCTAATACAAAACACTTGATTGTTATGGAGGAGAACATAGCCTTAGGAAGATAATTTTTGGCTTCCTCTATTGATTTTGTTTTGTTTTTCCTTTTGTAAGAAAAGGGATGTGTAACCAATTCCATTTTCTTATGAAACTAATCATTGGACATTGATAAAAATAGCTGTTCTGATGTTTATAAAAAGTGGCTGTCTGAATGCTACCAGATTACATTTATAAGGTTTTTTTGAGAGGAGAATGTGAAGAGCAAAATAGAGGTTGCAATTATATTCTATTTCTTGAGTAATTAACAAAGAATAGTGGCATGTACATGTTTTTCTGCATCCAATCATCTTCATTCAACACAGGTTGTGTGTTGGTACTTCCTATATCATAACATCATAATCCATAACTGTGGATTTTCTATGGTAGTGTATTGAACTCATTATTCAATATGACAAGAGTTTTCAATTGTCTATTTCATTGTCACCATGCTGGGCACATAGTTCAATGGTTGTTTTATAACAGAATATGACATAGTATACTTCTAAGAAGTAGACTGATGATCCACAATACCTTTCCCAAATGAAATGTTTCTAGATAGTAACTGCTCAAATCACACTATCTAGAGGGATGTGTGGTACCACAGGATGGAGAGTCTTTGTTACTGTCCATTGTATTTTTCAGCATATAAATCAGTTCAAGTCTCTCTCCCATTCCCAAGCATCACTGATACTAAAACCCTGTCTAAACATTGGATCATATTGCAGCTCAGAAATAGTTGTATGCTATTCAACTTTTGTCAGCAGCAGACGTTTTGACCAATAGCAGTAATTTTTTGTTGTTGTTGTTTAAACATCTGACATTCACTAGGTCATAAATCTCCATTTGTCTCTCCACTATTTCTCTTCATCCTTTCCTCCTCCTCTTCCTCTCCCTTTCATCTATCTTTCTATCATCTATCTATCTATCCATCTATCTCTCTGTCTCTCATCATCATCATCTCTCTCTCATACTACACAATAGTCTCAGGATGGTTTCAAGTGTGCGTGTCTGCAGAAAATATTAGTAGCTGCATAGTCTTGCTCAATGTGGTCCGTAAAGTTTTACAGACTCTTTTCTCTGATATTCTGTTTGTCATTACCATTACTTCATCTTCCTAGTTTCAAGGCTATAAGGCAAATATGCCTCTGCCTGGTACAGAATGTGATAATAAATGTAGGGCATGTTTCAAAGTAACCACCTAAGATGACCCATTTACAAAATGCTTTTTCTTTTAAATAAATGTGCTATGATATTATTCATTATTATTACATATATTTATTATTATTATTTATTATTTGTTTCAGGATTATTTAAGAAAATAAAATCTTGAGAATACAGTTGGCTCCTTCCTCCCACCAAAACAAATAATCTTTTCTTTGACGTTTTTCTTATCTTTTATACTTATGTATCATTTTATTATATGTGTATCATTACATAAACAATGGATACTATTATTTTATATGCTTATCACAAAATGTCATCATGCTTTCCAACTGGGTGCTTCACACTGATTTACGTCTTAGAGATTACCTCTACCACTGGGTGGTAACTCATTCCCTCTAGCTTGCTCTAGAGATAATCTGCCTCCACTTCCCAAATGCCAGGACTCTTGGTAGTCTGTCACATCCATCTACATTTATGAGAGTGCAGGAGATTCAAACTCAGGTCCTCACATTTTTTCAGCAAGTGCTTTACCCACCTATCTCCTCTTCTATAATAATTTTATGATGACTTTGATCATGCTGATGCATGCCAGACAAGCATTGTACCACTGAGCTATATTCCCAGACCACTCAGAGACTTTCACAAGGAATGAAACCATTACATGAGAGCAGAGTCCCTCAAGGTCTAATCTAATCATCCCCAAAAGGTCCCACCTACTAATACTGCTTCATGTGGGAATAAGTTTCAACATGACTTTTGGAAGAACACAAACATCCAATCCAGTACTGTCTATGAATAAATGTAGATATACTTTTATTATTAGTCTTGTTTGTTTGTGTATGTGTGGGTACACAAATACCATGGCATGCACATAGAAACCAGAAGAAAATTTTAGGGAGTCAGTTATCTCCTTTCACTATGTGAGTCCCACTTAAACTCACATTGTCAGGTTTAGCAGCAAGCATTTTTACCCATGGAGCCATGTCATTAGCCTTCGAATGTTTTGAGTATCTAGATACTATAACATACTCTGTATTTATCTTTTCTTTTGCACAAGTACATGCACTGATATGCACGTGTGTTTGTGTATGTGTGTGTTGTGCATGAATGTGGGTATGTGTATGTTGACATGTGTGTCCAGGTACTTATGAAAATGTTTACAAGTATGTGTGGAGGTTAGAGGCCATAGATTAATGTCAAGTATCTTCTTCAATCACTTTTCAGCTTGTGTACTGAATCCAGTGCTCTTCAATTTGACTTGTTTAGCTAGCCATCTTGCTCTAGATATCATCTATTACAACTTACCAAATGCTGGGACCATTAGTGAGCTGTCACATTCACCTGCATTTATGAGAATATGAGAGATTCATACTCAGGACCTCACATTTTTGCACTAAAGTGCTTCACCCACTGAACCATCTTCCCCCTCTGCCTGGGTTCAATGATCCATGAGGGAGAGGCAAAGTCAGTGAAATAATATGAACAAAACCACACCCTTATGGATAAGACAAACTTCTCTCTTTATTTCTACAGTTCCTTCTCACTGTTCCTTTTTTTACCCCTCATACTGTTCCTTTCTTCTACTTGTTCATTTCTCTCTTTTCCTTTCTCTACTCCTACTACTGTTCCCTTTCTCTACTACCACTGACTGCCTGCTTCCCCATGTTTCTTATATATTCCCTTGATAAAGCCCTTCATGGGGAAAGATCGTATTACAATCACATCTTACTCCTAAACTTAAACTTCACATAATGATCACAGGTTTTACATTTTAGTGATTACAAGTTCTATATATTTTTAGAAACAAGTTATCGTAAAACCCGCACCTGAACATCTAGTTTTCCATATATTTTCTCCCTACAATACATTTATATCCTAGAAGCAAAAGTTTTTCTATTATAGATTAACATACTTTAAGCAAGCCAACTAATTTCACAGCCAGCTTCTAGTGTAGCTGGCAGGTTGCTAGAGAATAAGTAGACATCATAGTATCTAACGTACACAATTCTTATTTAGTTAACAGAGTGAAACAAGTTTATTATAACTAGAAAACTTTAAGTCAGGGGTCTCTTTGCTTTTCTTAGGTAAAAGGAAAATCTTCTGCACAGCTCTATGTCCTTAAAGTGAACTCCAAACTCATCAGTAAGTTTTTGATTATAGAGACCAGGCAAAAATCAATTTCATTTGTGGTCAGGAAAGTCCAAGCCTGACAATGGACACTGAAACTCATTTATTATTATTTGGTCGTGGGTCTGTTTTACATAGGTGAAACTCCTGAGCTCTAACAACTAAACATTTTTTGTTCTAGCTTTCCTAAACCTAACCAAACAAGTACCTAGGAAAAATATGTTTTCTTCTTAAATTACTGATTCCAAGGCAGCTGACAAAACATCCTAATTTAATCCTGTAACTATATGTGAAAAATAACTATACATGTTATTTTTAGTTATTCTTTCTGGAGTTTAAATACAGTCTCCAATTCAACTGAGTGGCACTGCCTTGCCCAATTGGCATTGCTTGAAGGAAAATCATCACCATTGTTATGTGTGCCAGTAACAATGCCCAGTGAGGGGTTAGAAAACCACATAGAATTTTCATACCACAAGACAGTCAGGGAGACCATGGTAGCAACAAGCATGGTAAGGCTCAGCAGTAGCAAAGGACATTGAGGAGACAATTCCCCCAGGATGTCAAGGTAAAAACCTACTGTCATCTTGCTAAACAGTATGTTGTCTTTCTGAAGCTCCAGTGCTGTCTGCTATTCCCTAGCATTGCTCCCAGCACCCCTCTGTATTGGTAATCAGTGGAGTGATCATATAGCAAAAACTATTTATATTAAAAATTGAGTTTCAGATTGATTAGATGACTTCAGTTGGAAATGTCATATCTAAAACTCACAATCTGGTCCATGACTGTATGCTCAGCTCCATCTGACCATTCTCACCTGCCTGGCATATTAAAGGATGTCAATGAGTGACAGAATGAATGAACATTAGATGTTAAATACTTTGCTCTTAAACTGTCAATATTATCCAGTGCAACTTACAGATCAGACATTTTTCTGGGACATAGACCTTTTGTGTTTCTGGATGCTGATGGGACCTTTTACTTTATCCATTCATCAATCTAAGCATATCTACAGCATGACTTTATTTTTGATATACCATGATCCAGGCAATTTCCAAGACGCTAAGGATAAGCAGTGGATAAGCTCAAGCAATCCTTGTAGTCACAGAGTTTACAGCATTTAAAAACAGAAATGTGGGGCTTGAGAGATGGTTCAGTAGTTAGAGAAATTATTATTCTTGCAGAGGACCCAGGTTCGATTCTCAGCATCAACGTGGTAACTCACAACCCTCTGTACCTCCAGTTCTAAGAGATCCAATGCCCTCTACTAGTTTCCATGGACACGTACATACATGCAGGCAAAACACACGCATGCACACATGCACACACGCACACATAGATATAGATAGATGTAGGTGTAGATGATATAGATATATATAGATGTAGATAGATATAGAAAATAAATACATCTAAAAAGATTTAAAAATAGAATTGTCATTGTGCTACACACAACCCACAAATAACCTACGGGTTGTGAGCTAAGTATATTACAGGGACTATAACTATTGCAGAAAAAGATTATGTTGCCCCTGGCTGATCTGAGTGGATCACCATTGTTCGTGGAACCAAAGTTCATTTTTCTAGTAATAAACAGGTCCCTTGTCACAGGGGCTTAATGCATTTCACACAGGTGATTTCTTATTGATCAATTCACTATTATTTTGTAATTAAAATATGCAGGTTAATCAATCCAATTGCTCATTTTCCCGAGCATGGCTTCTCAACATGGACATCAGTTAACACTGGGTAGAAAAATTACCAATGAGGACTGTCCTGTGCCTTTGTAAGATGTGTGCTGTGCAGTCTCTTAGATATTCACACACTGGTTGCTAGAAGTAACACCAAATTGTGACAAGTAAAAATCTCTCTTAGTATCACCAAAGTTTTTCTCAGAAGCAAAACTACTCCCAACTCAGAATGACAGAGGTAGAGGTGAACGGATACGTGAACAGAGAACTTTCTTTTTTCCTTTTGGCTGTGAGACCTTGAACAAGACACATGACTATCCAAGTCTAGACGACAGCATCTATTATATCATGACATCATAGCAAGTTGGCCACAGGACTTCACAAGAGTTTTGATAAGTTTAGCTAACATTCGCTGAATACTTACGATAGTGTAGGTTTTGTTTCTGTTTGGTTTGGTTTGGGGTTTTTGAGACAGGGTTTCTGCTTAACTCTGGCTGTCCTGTAATTCACCCTGTAGACCAGGCTGGCCTGGAACTCACAGAGATCTGCTTGCCTGTGTTGGAGCTAAACACATGTACCACCACTGCCCGGCTTAGTCTAGATATTTTTTAAATGCTGTTCATGAATTCATTGAATAATCACAGAATTCTTACAAAGCAGTGGTGATTATGTAGCTCTGTCTTAGAGATGAGTCAGACAAAGATAATATGGGTAACACACTGTCGCTACAAAAGCACAAAATTAAAAATTTCAAAACTGAACTCATGGAGTCTGACTCTCACATTATGCACCATCATTTCCTATGATTGGTGAAGTGCTCTGCTGAAGGGACACCCAACTTCCATCTTCCAAGAGCACCATCAGCTGCTCATTGCCATAGGCAACCACCTGCGTCATAGGTAAAACCTTCACTAAATATAGCAAGACTTTAGGAGAGTATTAAGAATAATTAATGACTTTGGTTTGATGTTGAGCTTTGTAAACACAAAGATGGGCAGGGTCTAAGATCTGTCCTCCAGTGCCTCGAAGTTCTCCTTAAAGCTCCTGCTCTGACTACAAAACACAAGCCTTCTCTACTGCTGCTGCAATGCAGAGACACCAAGAGGCAAAAAAAAAAAAAAGAAAATACTATCTGTGGTGTTTGTTCCAAAGCTGGATGGCTAGAGAGAATCACAGCACACATGGGGTGATGAGAAGACTGTTCATTCTGGTAAGAGAGCCTGGGGATAAAGAGTAATTGCGCAACTGCTACAGAACCTGAGAGGAGACAGAAAGGCTGTGCACAGTGGCAGTGAACAGCAGTGCATCTTGCAGGCTGGTGCCAGGGCGAAGCACATTTGCTTGTCTCTGTTTCTTTGTCCACAGAATGGTGAGATGGGAGAAGTCACATATCCAGACTATAAGAATTAAAGCAAGTACATCAGAGAACACAAGTAACAGAGCAGTGATCAATTATTCCATCCACTTCAGCCCCTATCACTCTTGCTGTAAAGCATTCAGTACAGTGAGTCTGCAAACTGTGAGCTTTTTCTGGCTCAACGCCACTCTCCAGTGCTTCGTTCTCTCCCTACAGCCCTGAGGATAATGTTATTGCAAACACTGACCTCATAAAAATGCACAGAAAACCCTTTTCATACACTGAAGCAAAGCAAGGAAAAACAAAAAACCAAAAGCAGCCGAACAATTCTCTTTCATGTTTTTCAAGTTCCACTGGGATTTCCCTTCCAAATGAAGATGTTCTATCTCTGTTCAGGGAAATAAAGATATTGAAAATAAGAAAGTTTCCCCTTAAGGTTCACTATTCGGTAGCTCAGCAGTTTCTCCATTTTATTTTCTCATTTTCCCATTTATCATCTGACTTCCATTCACTTTCCTAGGTTCTTTTGCCAAGAATATGTTGAATACATTTACAGAAGAAAAAATAGTCTTCCAAACTGCAGCATTAAAATCAAAGAAATATTGTTTGTCCCTTCAATTCTTTCATTCTGCCAATAATCACTCTGTGCCTACTAGGTGCTTGGCTTCCTCTAGGCACTGTGTGGATTTTTTAAAAAATTCTACTCTCATAAAACTTGTAGTCTATGAATGGTGAAGGTTGGAAAGATGAAGTTAATAACAACACAACAAGCAACTCATTTTAAATGACAATTAAGACTGATAATAGTTTGTTTTAAAGGGATCAATGTGAAGGGCACAAGGGCAGGGCATGAAAGTCCTCTCTGCAGAGGTGGAATGTGAGTTTAAATTTAGTAGCAAACCATGACAAGCAAAAAAATAGCACGTGATATCCTGAGGAAGAACATGCTGGAGTGCAGCTGGAGAATTCTGAAGAAGGGAGAACCAGGGCAGTGGAGACACAAAGAGTGAAGAAATTCAGAGAGCAGGTCACACAACAGTCCTCGAACCAACATAAAGATTTTGTATTCCATTTTTTAAAAGACATTTACCTTGACAATTTCATAAACATGTGTGGTATATTCTGGTTACTGTCCTGCACTCTCACCCCTGCAACCTTCCTTCTTCCTTACAGACCTATTTCCCATATTTACTAGTTTATTTGCTGTTTAAATTCTTGCAGACTTTAAGTAGTGGTATCTGTGTTACCCTGAGTTTAGAATTAGCAGTTAGATACTGCTGGGCTTACCAGTGTTTATTAAATTGGATGTTCTCTCCCTCTCTCACAACCTTTTAGTAACCAAATGTTTTACAATGTTAAGAATAAATTAATAGGAGATTTAAAAGAAACCCTGAAAGGTGGTAAAGGGATAAGGGCTTGGTTGGGTTTATATTTGAAGTTATTAGATTGGCTCAATTGCTTGACAAACAACTGATACAGAGAGAATATGTTTGAGGCTATCGTTTTTGAGGACTGAGTCAGAGATGAGAAAAATTCTGGGCTAGGGTGGTTATAGAATACTGGTAAGATGTGTTCACATTTCACAAGACTTAGATTTGTAGTACAGTGAAAGGATTTATACTCCAGACTTCAGACAGATTGTGATAGTCATAGAGAAAAACATGAAATGCTATTGCCCGAGTAGTTGGGTGCATGAGATATCATATTCTGAAATATGAAGAGTACCAAGTAAGCATGCTTCATAGTGCAGAATATAACTCAAGATGTCATCTGCAAGCTGTATGAGAAGGCTGGGAATATGCTATCGAGATGGTGATTAATCACTGGACCACATCACTTGTGGTCACTGAGATGCTATCTTTGCTTCTTTTCCTGTTTCTGTGGTAAAAGACTCTTAAAAAGGCAACTTAAGGAAGATAGGGTTCACTATGACGCCCAGTTCACTGTGACAGACCATCATGATGAGGAAGTCAAGACAGTAGGAGTTTGAGGCAGCCTCGTCACGTTGCAACTTCAGTCATAAAAAAGAAAGCAATGAATTCTGTGGCTCAGTTTCCTTTCTCCGGGACAATAACCCATGAAATGGTTCTGCACATAGTGGGCAGGTATTGCCACCTTTGTTAACGTAAGAATGCTAATCTCCCTCACATACACACAAACATCCATCTCCTAGTAAGCCTAGGTCTCATCAAGTTAACAACTGAGACGAACAATTACAGATGTGCAAGATCCCCACCTCTATTATTCATTGACCCATGAGCACTTATAGACATTAAGCACCTAATATTTCCCTGGCACAGTGCTCAGTGAAAGTGAATGAGAGGCAGCCCCTGGTCTTTAGGAACGCACAGTGTAGAAAAGAAAATCACTCATGGGATAAGCGTAATTGAATAAATCTTAAAGAAGTAGGGGTGCCTGTGCCACATAAGAAATCATAGAAGGATGAAGCAGAAGGGTCAATTTATAAGACTTTGAGAGCAATGGAAAGACAGGTGGGATCCAATAGGATAAATTTATTTTTTACTGATGTGAAAAGGAGATGAAAGGGAATATTCCAAGGCCAAGAAGGGAGAATTAGTTTGGGAGATAGGTGGCTCTTGGGTAGGTAGTGAAAAAGACTAAGAATTGGTTCCATGAAGGCTTTGGAGTCCCAGGGACCTTAACCTGGGGAGCATGAGGAAGAAGCCCTTAATGTTCAGATCTCTCCAGGGATATCACATATGATATTAAGTATTATGAAGGCTGAAAATTCCAAAATCTTCAGTGAAGGCCATCAAACTTGTGACTTGGGAGCACTACGTGGAGAGTAGCTGCTTTACTTGGAGTTTACTGATTTAAACACCAATCTCCTCCAATGATATTCTTCAAATTGACACAAAAGGATGGTCACCACAGAGACAAACACAGAATTTGAAAAGAGAAAACAGTATTTCAATCTTAATCTTACCACATTAGCTAAGAGGCCTTCACAGAGTGAGGCTCTGACTTTTGTAATCTATCAGCCCACTGCCTGGATCATGAAATATGACCCAAACATCCCCACGTGGCATATAATAAATGCTTTTAGACATAATATCACAGAGTAAACTCTCCTTTCCCTTGTTCACTGCAGTGCTTGACACGAACAGGGACAATACAGAGCTACCTGCAGTCAGTCAGTGAACATCTGACTGCCACACAGATATTTCAGGTCCAGACCACTCATCTTATTTTTCCAACTCTCTTCATTGCCACCATCTCTGACAATTATAGGAACTATGCTACAGTTATAGCAGCAGCTATTATTCTTATTGCTATGGGAATCACTGTTACAGTTGTAATAGTAGCTATCATTCATTCATTTAAACACATTTATTGAGCAACTCTTGCTCTTAGTAAGCTAGGGAGCTATGAAGTACTTTGAGAAAAGGGGTGATATTATCTAATTTATATTTCAAAACTAGGATTCTTATAGTTATGCTGCAAACAGGGCAATAAAAAGACAAATCGGAAAGTATAGGGACCAGTTAGGAGGTTATTGAAATGATCCAGATGGGACAGGAAGGGGTCTCAGACCACTTTGATACAGTGTAGGTGGAAAGATGTGGTCAAATCAACATCTGCTGCAAAGAAAGGGACATTTACAGGGTCACCTGAACCCCTGGAAAGAGAAATATAAAAGCCAAGGATGACCGAAATGTTTAGTCTGAGAAACCTGCAGTTATGCCTAGCTAAATTAGGGGTTTTATGAAGAGCAGGCCTTAGCCATCCACATGAGATCATAAACTAGACACCTCAGCAGTGATAACATTAAAATGCACTAGACATAGGACTAAGTAATGGGAAAACACAACTACATGATAGCATCCTGTCTTCAGATCAAATAGACAAAGGGGTTAAGATGATTCTAACACGGAGGACACAGAGAAAGAACACCTGCTAGAGGAAGAACTCATAAGGGAGCAGTAGCTTCGAAGAATCTTGAAATTCATTGCAAGCCCTTGTAGTCGATAAAAATGGGGCTGCTGCGGTTGGTTAATTAATCAAAAGATTCAGTTAAAGAGAAGTTCATAAAAATGATGCATCTACACTTTAAACATTTTATATTAACTTAAAATTTAAAAGTGTGTCTTCATTTGCCGAGGTTGAGATGTGCAGGCAAGGCCTGGGTTTGAAGACGTGCTCAGATTGATTACAGTTACCCCTAGTCCTTTTTGCATAAATTACACTCATACTATATGGCCTCTGATTTCCTATATGAGTTTCTTGAAAGCAGAGTAAAAATGTAAAGACACTTGGAAAGCAATAGGAAAAAAAAATATATATATATATATATATATATATATATATATATATATATATATATATATTCATCTGTTAATCTTTTTTAACTGATCTGGCCATGATTTTCAAACTACAGACCTTCATCATGGCTTCTTGAAGCACTGACACTTGTTTTCATAGAAACATCCCTCTTTGTCCTCATATTTACATTTCATCATTTGCATAGTAATTAATTAAGTATACAAATACAACCAGAAGAACTGTCATAAACAGAAGTGCTTTGCAGGAAGCATCAACTTTCCTCTTGGGAGCAGAGCTATGCAGGTGTAATGAGAAAATCTATGAGTTCAGAACTGTCAAACATGCTCCAGACGGTATCAGAATGCTTTATTATGAGTAGCTAGGTTTGTTTATCCAGTACATGATTGGAAACAATTCATTTCAGAGACAACCTTGGAAATAAATATGACAGTAGATGCGATATATACAGCTTCTCCTGCCCTCTGCCATCCATCCCCCTACCTGTGTGCCTCATGTAGACTCTAGTCAAAATGTTCAGCTGAAGACAATGTAGTTTTAAAGCATGTTTTCTGTGTATTATTTGGCTTTATTTCTTTTGTTTTAACATAAGTAGCACTCATACAAGACCTTATTCTAGTCACTGACTGTGCATTAAGATACACACATATACACAGAGAGAGAGAGAGAGAAAGCCTCATGAACTGAATGTTATTGGTAGCTTCATTAACTTATTGGTTACTTTTCTATTGCTGTAAAAACACCATGACCGAGACAACTTATAGAAGAAAGGATATTTGGGGCATATGGCTTGAAATGACCACCATGACCACCATGGGAGAGAGACCAGAAAGTATGGCAGCAGACTGGCTGACAGTCATGGCATTTGAGCAGTAACTGAGAACTCATACCTTGATCTACAAGTAGGAGAGAGAGAGAGTATGAGAGGAAGAGATGAGAAAGACAGACAGACACGCAGACAGAGAGAGAGAGAGGTAGAGAAAAAGAGAGAGAGATGCCACAAGTCTTTTGAAACCTCAAAGCCCATACCCAGGGACATAGATCCTCCAAAGAGACCACACCTCCTAATCCCAAACAGTTCTACCAACTGGTGACCAAGTATTCAAACATATGAGTCTATGGAGATCATTCTCATTCAAACCTTCATATTTTACTCCCTTGCCCCCTTAGGCTCATAGTCATAATGAAAAATCCATTCTGTCCCATTTCAAAAGTCCCCATAGTCTTTCACACTATCAACACAGTTTAAAACTCCAAAGTCTCTTCTGACACTCAAAGAAAACTTTTAATTATAATCATCTATAAAATCAGAAAGCAAATTGCATACTTCAATGACCCAGAATGTGCATTATTATCCCAAAAGGGAGAAATGGGGGCATAGTAAGGAAATACTGTACTCAGGGGGAACTGAAATCCAGCAAGACAATTCTAAATCCTATAGCTCCATGTCTGATGTCCAAGGCATAGTGGCTCCACCCTTCCTGCTTTACCAAATGCAACATATTTCTGTCCTTGGATGTTTCCAATCCCTGCATGCAGCTCTTCATGGCAGATATTTCAGGTCTCTGGCATCTCCAATAATTGGGGTCTCCAGTGCAATACAGTTTTGACCTTTACAGCTTCATGCACTGGCTTCTCAGAGCCTCTACACAAGGATTCCCCCACCACACAACTGGTTCCAGTGGCTCTCCTTAACTGTGGAGCAAGATTCCATAACCCCTTTACTTATGTAACCTTCATGACTCTAAAGCCATAACCATGTGGACAACATTGCCAAGTTTGACTGTCTGGGTTGGAGTAGAACCTGGCCCTCATGAGTAATCACATTTGCAGAAGCTTTCTTCTCTGTTGCTGTTATTTAGGAATAGAAAATTCTTCAAGCCTTTTCCTTTTACAAGTTTAGCTGATGGAGTTTGCCCTGAGAGCACTCCTCCATTTATCCTATTTTCAATCAGCCTTTATTTTATCTTTTTTATCCCTTTCAGTCCAAGATTTGCCTCCAACATTACATGTCCTGCTGCTCTTTTTCTCCTTAAACTATACATTTTATAATTTGCTTTGCTCCACTTCTTTGCAGATCTGTATAAGTATGATTACTCACAGCTATGTGACAGGGTCAATATAGACTGTCTTGAAATTTCTTCCATCAAGGAAATTAGTCCAATAGTTTTCAATTTAGCCTCAGGCAGATTTTCAGGACAAAGTGAGAAAGCAGCCACTTTTTTGTCAAAGTATCATGAATTGTCTCTATTCTGGTTATTAATATTGTTCTTCTCTAAAACCTCCAGAGCCCACATTGCTCTCAACACTATAGTTTCTAAACTCCTAAAAGGATGGCTCACTAAGCTCTTCCTACTTCATTCAACCATTTTCCTACTCCAAAGTCTCAAAGTCTTCCAAAGTCCTCAAAAAATAGTACAATATGGTCTACAATGAAAATAGTTGCACTTCCTGACACCAAATTCTGTCTTAGTTATGCTTCTGCTTTTTTGATAAGGCAACATACCAAACAACTTATAGAACAAAAAGTTTATTGGGGCTTACAATTTCAGAGTGTGAGTCTATGACATGTCAGAAAGCAGGCAGGCATTGTACTGTAGAAGTAGCTGAGAACTCACTTCTTGATCTGCAAGTAGAAGGCAGATAGAGAAAAAACACTAGAAATGGCACGATTTTTTTTTAAACTCAAAGCCAATGATGCACTACTTTCCATTAACTGAATACCAAGTATTCAATCACATGAGCCAATAGAGGCCATTCTCTTTCAAATCACCATAAATGGTATTAAAAGTAAAGTCCCAAATCTTTACTTCTAGTCTCCTTTCTTTGTTCTTCATCTGCATAGATCAAGCATTTCAGATGAGTAGTTCTCTTGGCTTTTCTGTACAGGGACAAATAACAAACTGCTTCAGATTTGTGTGGACCATATGGTTTCTGCCACAACTTCCAAACTCTGCTACTGAATTATGTAAACAGCCATAGGTCTTGTATAAATAAATGTGTGTGGCTATAGTTCAATAAAACTTTATTTAAAAATTGGTGATGGGCCAAAGTTATATATAAATATATAGATCAGGTAATATAGTTGAAGGTTCCTGTTTTAAACAAAAGAAATAACCACAGACTCTTACTTATTACTGTTTTATATTAATGAAGACAAACCATAAAATTCTGGGGCTGACAAATTATAATTCTCTTTCTTACATAAGGCTAAAAGTGGTTATTGTGGGAAAGGGAAACATTCCTCAAAGCAGTGGTCCAATGAATCAGCCTTCTTTCCATTTTGTGGTTCATACCACTTTTCCTAGGTAGAGTTCAAAGGCATCCAGAGACCAACAAGCATGAGAAATTGTATAGCAAGGCTAGAGGTGTGGAGAACATCACAGCTTTATTACGTAACAGTGTCATAAATGTACCTTTCAGACCAGATAGATTTTTAATAAATGTTGTAGGCAGGGTGTATTAAAGAATTAAGTGATGAGTAAGAAACAAATTTGTATCTGAATAGGAAGAAGATGTATAGAGTAGAATGCAGAAAACAAACAATGAATACTAAGACATTGGCACACTCATGTAAGCTGATAGAAAATATATGAGCGCTAAAACCTGGAAATATTTTAAATAGTGAAAAATGAAAAAGATAAGCACACTTTCATGCTGGTTTAGGGGTCTCTGGTTTTACAATGACAAATACAGTGTTTGAAGGAATTAAAATAGGAGCTAGTTTTTCCCAGGGGCAGGATGTTCTTGTGATTCTATAGCCTGGAGTCTGGTTATTTATCTCTTCTTCCTTTGTACAAATATGGTACAAAAACTCAATCACATTTTAAAATAATCTACTTTATATTTGAATAAAATATATAATGTTTTAAAATAATCTACTTTTATTTTTGACTCCTTATAAAAACATAAAACTCAGGGGTCCATATGAAAAGAGCATAAAAAGAAGAGGGGGACCATATGGAGCTCATGCCACAGGTAAGTAGAGTCTGTGTGCAAAGATATGATAGAGGAGAAAGAACATGGAATTTGAAGTCAAAAGCCTGAAATTAAGTCTGGACTCCACAATAAGTAACTATCACTTTGTGTCAATCACTTCTCTCTTAAATCCAGAGTCCCGATTCCTCACAGAGAAAAATGAAGAAGTTGGGAGATTCTTCTTGCAGCTCTAGTAGTCAGTAGTAGTAGTCTAGTAGTAGATTGGCAAAAATTAAAAAATAACAAGAATTCATTTTAAATCTCTGACACCTGCAATCCATAGAAAGAGTCTAATACAATGCAGGAAGGCTCTGACAGTAACTAGACGCTGTAAATGGGAAACCAGTGCATGTTGCCACCTGCACAAGCCCTGCCATAGCCTGGGAGTAGAGTAAGTATGCTCCTGTAAATACACCAGAGGGAACTTCCATTTCCACCGATAATAATGTTCATTAATTTATTCAACTTGCTTGCTCTATTTTTTTTCTATTGTCCAGAATCCATCAAATTATTCTGCCCTCTCACAAGAATTGCTGATAGCCACTGATCGATTACTTTGTTTACAGAGGCTTGCAGTGCCCTGGTTTTAAATGAAAATTAAAATGGGAGGAAAAAGAATCTTAAAGTTACCCTTCAGCAATCAGGAAATTAATCGCTGGTTTCCAAAGCATTCTTGAGGCTGAGATTAAAAAGTCTCAGCCCCCAAAGGATTACAGCATATAAGGGGCTCCATTCACCACCAGAACATTATTTCAAGACTTCAAATGAAAGCCGAGCAAACACTTTTCCTGGCAGCCATTCTCAAAAACATTCCGCAGTGCACTCAGGCAGGACTGTGATGAGTACCTTAGATGGTGCTTACACAAAACAGAGCCGTTTGGAAGCCATTTTGATAAACGGCACTTTCCTCCAAGCCATGGCTGAACACGCAGGTGATGTCACTTCTAAGTGTATCTAAATTGCCCATCACAATTAAGGTGTCATTTGAGCTCCAGGAATGCTCTCTCTCTCTCTTTCTCTCTGATTCTGAAAGAGGGAGCTGCTTTAAAAAAAAAAAAAGTCTTGTCCAGACATATAATAGAAATAGGAGGACGTTTCTACACTTAAATGTCTGAATTTACCTTTTCATCTATCACACGTATACCCCCTGAGTTGTGTCAGCCATTAGAGAAATCATAAGTGTAGCATAAGTCCATCCAGCTTTCCTCAGATTTGGGAATTTATCCAGATTTCCTGAGATTTGGGACACCAAGGCCCTAGTGTCTGGAAGACAATGTGAATTAGAAAAGAAAATGACAATAATCAAGAGTGACAGTCTTGATAAAGGCCAGGATGTCCGAAGAAAAGAGGACAAAAATCAGTGTTCCAGAGTTGTAGGGGTATGGCAGATTTGCTAAAACAAAGACATCAGACACTCAGACAATCAGACATTAGGCTTGAATTCAGCTCAGCCAGCTTCTAGCTGCGTAATCTGAGAAAAGTCCCCTCCATGGACTTCCAAATCCTTGACTGTGCACTGGTGAGAAGACTGACATATCTCCTGTGATGTGGAAATGAGAGGAGTCTTGTGGGATCCATCTGTGTTTGGGGCATCGTAAGAGTTCTGTGCATTCAAAGCCCTAGCAGCTACTCTTGTGTGCAGCAAATCTCTGGAGACTGATTTCTGTGTATCCTGCCTCAGTCTCTGTTTCTTCTCCATAGATGCATGTGTCAGGGTGTTAATTACCTGTACTGGACTCAAGCTTGTGAATTCCCTCACAGTCAGTACAAGGCCCTGGTCTTGGAGTTAAGAGCATTAATTAGAGATTTGGGCACAAAGTCATTAAAAGTTAAAGAGCAACAAGATTTCAGAGGAATACTAGAGATGAGTTCAGTCTAACCTTGGGGAATCTTTATCAAGGGAGGTTTCCTTGCAGTAAAATAATGCTTAACATGTATCTTAATCCATAACTATAAATTATGATCAACACAAGAAAGCCAAAAATTCATGTGTCCTTTCCAGGAAGTGGTACAAGGTCCATGGCTCTGCAACGTTGTAAGGAATAAAGGGATTGGTTAGGTATGAAATTGGAGAGGAATGTGGCTAGAATTATATAGGGTCACATGTGATTGATGTAAAAATTAGGGGTACACCTGACCACAATAAGGATGAGGATCACAAAGTGATATGAAGAATCTGGAATCAGAAAATATAATGTTATATTGATGCATATCTTTGTTAGTATTTTTAGTTAGCAGAGAAGAAATTGAGTTCACTATGATATTTTCATACTAAGCTGTCATCAAAGCATCACTTTAAAAAGCAAGTTCAGCATAGCTATTGTTTTCCTACAATAAAGATTTTAAAGCGAAGGTAATAAAATCTTTATGACTGATAAGGAGATAGAGGCTGTGATGTTGATGGTGACCTAGACTTCTATTTGCTTACTGCATGGCACAAGTTTCAAGATCTTTATAAATATGATAAAGCTTTATAGGAAAGCACAGATTAAGAAATAGTGAAAATCTATACTTTGTGAATGCTGAAAGTCTGCGGAAGATTTTAAAAAGAGCTTGCATCAACACTCCAAGTAAATTTTGTGAACATCAGTCATCATGCAAGTTTGGAAAGACACTGAACCATCTCTCTGACCATGAAACTAACATTGTCCTGTCAATCATTATAGTTTCCAAAACCTCAGTGAGATGAATAGAAACAATGTTAAATATAAAAAGTATTACATGAAGCCAAATCAGGATGGTATGGTGACATGTTGGGAGAGAAACATGTAGAAGATACTGGAAATAACAAAGGAGGAAGTCCTGGGTAGCTGATGAGATTGCTGTGTAGATAGAAGAACCACTACCTGGAATAAGGCTATCTGAAGAGAAGAAAGGAGATGGAGGCTTAGCTTAATATTGGGTCATTTCCTCATCTTAAGCTTTGCTGTTAATGGTAAACTTGACATCCAACTGCAACTATATTAATGAGTCATATGCAGTCATATTATAACCATCATTCGTTCTCCTCTTACAGATTGGGCTGCTCTCCTGAGTTTGAAAACTGGCCTTAATATTACAGCTTTGAGCCTTATTGTGTTGTAAGCTTTGACTTAGAGTGCTGTCAAAGGACCAGGAAGCTTAGCACTCAGTGTAGGACTCTTCTGTGCACAGTAGTGATATTTTCCACTGCTTTCAACCCAAGGTCTAAATTTATACCACTTCTTTGGATTTTCCTTCCTGTCTTTCTTCCTACCACCTATGAGGGTATCATTGCAATACCTGAAGATAACTATGATTTAAGTTAATAACAATGAATTAGAAATAGTCAAGTCTAGGACAGAAACAGATTTGGATGGAGGCTATAGTCCAAACCATAATCATAATCAAGTTCATAATCATAATCAAGTTCAGTATGCAACGTGTGATCAAAAAAAGAAAGATAAGGGAATGATCAAGCTCCTTTACTGCATTATTTCTGTTCTCTTTTCAGATTTTCTGACCCTGACATTTGTTTCCAGCCTCTGTCCTGATCTATGTACTTCCTCAAACTTAGTCTATAGAACTGATTTTATATTTTAGCTCTGACATCATTTATCCTAAGTCAGCTTCATTTCCCATTAAACCATTATATTTCTCCCATGAACTCTGCAAATAAATACTCCACCTAGTCTATCCCAGTCGTTAAAATGCTATTGTGGATCCTAGTTGTCATGGTTGGAATTTCTAGCTAATTTTAGCACCATGATCAAGATTCAAAAAATGTCCCAAAGGACATAACATTTAGCCAATTCAGGATGGTCCCCATGGTTAAGACATAGATCAACTGGTGGTATTTGATTCATGAGAGACAAACTAAATCTCTATACTCTCCATGTTATGTATGACAGCTGCTATCTTAGATGACAAGATCAATAAATTGGCATGAGCAGCAGTGTGAAACACAGCTTGCATAGTTGTGATTCTGGATGGCTGTTTTTCAGCCTTCCAAGTAGAGCAGGCCAAAGGCAGAAACATAATCTTGCACAAGGACATTTATATTGGACTCAGAAGATAGGAAGTGTCCCTGAAGTCATGGGAGCATGAGGTACCTTGGAATTATGAAGAACAGGAAAGCATACCCTAGCCCCAACTCTACTGACTCGTGTCTATGAGGAAATTCCTTAAACTCTCTACATTACCAGTTCTTCATCCCAGAAACAGAGAGAAGGAAATGTTTCTTACTGCTATTGTATCTCTTATAGGGAGTCTCAGCTCCAGCCATAGTGCTCCTCAAATGTTCATTTGGTTTTATTCACTATGATATTAAAGGAAGAAGTGTACTCAAAATTAAAACCTTGTGCAATGGGGATCTTTTGTGTAATGAGAAAGACTTAATGTACTTTAAGCAGCTAACTGAATTAGAATGCAGGATATCTAATATTAATATCATTTTTAATATTTATGATTATAATGGCAGATATGAACTGAATGCTACACTTTAAAGTTAATCATATAGTTTAATAAGTAATCTATTAACTTTATTCAAAATCAGAAAAAAAGCAGAGTGCAAAGCCTCAGTTCCCAATTGTGCTTTACATATAAAAATGTGCAGGTATTCTTTGCATATAGTTGCAAGCCTTTTACTTTCAACATACATTTATAATGGCAAGTGCTTCAAAAGTGTTTAAAAAAAGAAGAGTCTCTCAACAAGTCATCTAGATAACTGAATTTCTTTGGTGTCCTTCCGGAATCCTTCCAGCTAAAATAAAACAATTGCACACACAAGTGACTTTTTTCTTCATTTTCATATAAAGGACATCATGCCACATGACCTGTTTCATAAAGACCTTACATTTTAGAGATAGCCCCACATGATATCTTGATTGTGATTACTTGAAAGTTCCACAATTTATTAAACTGCATCCTATTGATGGATATGCAAATAGTTTCTCAACTTGTATTACCAAAAAACTGCTTCAGTGAGTAATTAGGTGCATAATCACATGCATATGCTCATTTGCATGATCAGTTTACTCTCTCAGATAGATTTCAAGAGGTAGCATTTCTGGACAAAATGTCATGAGAGCTTATAATTTTGATAAATAATGCCAGTCATATGGGGCGCACATGTTCACATGCTGTCTCTCACAGGATAGATCTCACCACTGAATTTTTCACTTTCTCTTAAATAAAGAGTACATGAATCACAATTTTTGCTGCTGTCAAGACAATAGGTATAAAATAGTCAGTGTGAATGGACTTGTCTTCCATGTCAGTGGTATTTCCTCTGGGTTGAAGAACCTTTTATGAAGACTTCATTCATTATGCGTTAGGATTCTTCTCTACAAAGTAGACTGAAGGTGGTTCCCTTAACTTCTAATTTGTAGTTAATAGTGGAAATAATTTAATCATTATTAATAATTTTTTTAGATTCCTAGTAATAAAGATTTTGAGCTAATTCTTCCACTTTAGGACTTACATTTGATCTTTGGTCAGCCTGTAGTCTTCCATCTGCCCCCTCAAATGGCTCAAAATTCTATAACTAAGTCAGGTATTCACCTAAACACTACCTTCTCTCAACTGCCCAAGACAGTATGATTTATAAGCTAAACTATGAATGTGAGGATGGTGCCAGCAGTGACATGCTTGTCTTGAAAATACAATTATCCAAGTTTGATCTCCAGAACCCATATGAAAGTGCTTGGACAGCAAAGCCCACTTGTAAGGCAGCACTGAGCACATGGGAACCGGAGATCACTGGGGTAGTGCTTGATGAGTCTGGCCTAATTACTGAGCTGTAGGCTAATGAAGGAATCTGTCTTAAGAGGAAAACAGTATTTCAGAGGGTCATACCTGGAGTAGTCTTCTGCCACCACATGCACATGTATACTGCCTATAGGAGCACACCCATACATAAAATGCACACACACACACACACACACACATTCATACTCACACACAATCACACCCACACTCATGTATACTCCCCACATAGGCACAAACATATATAAAATATACACACATACACACACACACTCACATAAACACACTAACTCCCATACACATATACTCCTACATAAGCACACGTACACATACACACATACATATATATATATATATAAAATGTACACACATATGTACACACAAGCGTAAAATAAACAAAAAGTGAAATTGACCTTGAAGTACTCGATATTATTTTTCTCTGCTTCATTTCCAACCACAGGAATCTCTCATCTACCTTATTTATTTGTATATTATTAATTGTATAATATATGTATTTACTATTTATATTCCATCTTTCCTAATACACAACATGTGAAGGGAGTACAGCTTTTTGTCTGATTACAACTATCTTCCTGTAATTTTGATTACCTGGTATATGATGGGCATTCAGTAAACACTTGTTGAATGAAAAATGAAATAATTACAATACACTAATAGTTACACTATCTTTAATCTCTTTTATTTCTAAAAGTATTTATTTTCTTTTTAATTGTGTGTGTGTGTGTGTGTGTGTGTGTGTGTGTGTGTGTACAAATGCAGGTTTTCATAGAGACCAAAATATTCCCTGTAACTAGATTTATAAGGGGTTCTTAGCCAGAAAAATGGGATACAGGATGTGAACTTGGGTTCTCTGCAAGAGCAGTACATGTTCTTAGGTGCTGAGCCATCTTTCAGCTTCTCTCTAATTTTATAACAGACTGAAATAAGAATTGCTGATTCAGTCTGAAATTCTAGATGTTTCACTACTTGCACTAATAATACTGAATAGTCTGCATTTTCACAACTAATTTAAGAATGACACCTTTGAACAGAATTCAGTGTATTAGAACTCAGCTTCATATATTCCTAGTTTATTGTAATTTAGTCCACAGAACAATCTGAGTAAGGTCTCTCATTCTGATTCTACAAATGGGAAACCTGATGACTCACATGCCAGGAAGCAACAAAATCATGAGTAATTTACATCTAGAATTTTAATCCACTGTCTAACCTCTGGTGCTAACATAGAAGCAGTCATAACTTGATTAAGAAAGAGTATGGCCTCTGCCTGTTGTCCTTTTCAGAAGCAAGCCAAGCTTGGACTGCTTTGCATTGCAGGTCCCTATAAATGTAGAGACATGGAGGATGACTCAGTTACGTGCCAGAGATTCTCATAAAGCACCATTGCTTCTTTCTTAAAAGAACAAAATAACTCATATTTGATCCTTATAGGCCAGAACAGTCTGTCCAGAAACTGAATTTTTTTCTAAGCATGAGAGAAAGCCAAGCTTTTCAGGGATGAAACTCTACAAATTCATATATTCATGGTCAAATAATTTATAATGCTTTATTAAGACAAGAATGTCAAGTGAGAGTTCTTTAGTCTTTAAGGTTTTTAGTCAAGAAGAAAGGGGTGTCCTCATGTAATTACTGTTCATGTAATGAACACATTTATGGAATGAATCGCTCACATCAATAACAGTAATTACATTTGTTGAGAAAAAGCAATGTAGCTCATGGGACTTACATGAAGTGCATTATTATACTCTGCTTAAAAATACTAAAGATAGTGATTTCCCTGGAACATAATAAAATCAAAAGTCTGATAATGTAGGGAAGTTTATGATGGCTAACTAGGTACGTCCAATAAACTGGGACAAAGGATATTCAGATGGTTAATATATGATTTTTTTTTAGTCTACAGAAGAAATGAGCAGTATGATATGTGTGTTTGGTAAAGATGAGAGTCACTAATGCAGAAGATTTTATGAACAAATCCAGTAAATGCTCAAATACAACAGAAAAGGTAGGTGAGCAGAAAAGGTAGGTGTGCTTTCTCCTCTTGAACTGGAAAATTGATCTGCTCCAGTCCCAGGATGTTAGCCACCTCATTCATGAGTCTTCTGACTGAGGTTGGTACTTACACTGTGAACTCTCCATGAATTTAGTCCTTTGTGTTTTGATTGTAGATACACAGATGTCTTTCTTGAGCTTCCAACTTTCAAAGAACCAATAGTGTAATTTGACGTCCATAGCCCCACAAGCTACTCCTCCCTTTAAAAAATATGTCTCTCTATATACCCATATATATCCATATACGGCTTGTAGGTCATGTTTTTCTGGAGAATACTAACACATATGCCCTATGTCCACTGGCTAGGCATAGTGTATCCAGAAATCCATACAATTCTCAATTCAAGTCTGAGAGGGGTGAATACACTATGTCTTTATCTATGAATCTAAGCAGCAGTGTACACTGAAGAGCCTGAGGTATTAGAGACCACATGTTTATCATTATTATCTTCTTTGCCTTCTTTTAATAATCCAAATGTTGAGCATTGTCTTTGCTGTACGTCATTTAAGACATTCCAGCCTTCACAACTTCATCTGAGCTTGCATTAAATATGTATGGTAAATAATCATTTCCATCATTGCTAGTGCTCAATTTTCACCTCTAAGTCTCTTCTCACCTCATCCAAACCCAGTTCTGAGAACTGATATGGACACTCGGGTGGGTTCCTGTGTACCAAGACTTGGGACAAAGCTTGTGAATGATATTTCTGTGATAAGTGACGTTCATTTTTAAGCAAAATGTTATTATTTGATGGTTTAATACATGCATGCAATAAATATTCACCCCTCTATTCTCCTTAAATCCTCTGAGGTTCCACCTACCACATTTCCCAACCCTTCCTGACTTTATGCTTTTCAATTTGTGCTGCTCACACACATATAAAAGTGAAGCCATCCACTGCAGCATGGTCCACCTACCACAGTCCACACCCCTAAAGAAAACTGACTCTCTTCCCCTAGCAGCCATAAACTGCCATTACCTACTTATCTAGGGATGGGGACTCATCATACCCACCGATATCCGTGCTGGCATGCTCACTGGCTTGAACAGGTAACCACAGCTGTTGTGATACTGTGAGTATAGCAGTCCTGTCATGCCCGGAAGATACTGTTTTGTCCCTAGCTCTCCCTAACCTTGGCTCTTGTAGTCTTACTGCTCCTACTTTCATAATACTCACTGAGCCTTAGGGGAGGAGTGTGATGTAGATGTCCCATTTTGTGGCTGAGCATGCCACAGTTACTTATTATCTGAACTTGTAGCAGTTGTGAGTTTCTCTATTAACTGCGGCTTAATTACACAAGAACCCATATCTGATGAGGACTGAGAGCTACAGAACTGTGTGGGTAAACACATACATCTTTAGAGGAAAGATTGATACTGCATTCATTTAGCATAAACTAATAGTATCGATTTCATTCTTTGGGCCCATGAACTCCCCAACCATTTTTGTGGCTATGTCATAACTGTAAATTTGCTACTGCTATAAATCATAATGTAAACACCTGATATGCAAATATTCTTAGGCAACATTTGTGAACGGTCAAGGGTCATTCAACTCCCAAAGGGGTCAGAACCCACAGGTTAGGAACAGCTGTTCTAAGTCCTAGCTACTGGTTGATAAGAGCTAGAGGTAGGCCTGGGTCAGGTATCTTCTTTTTCTTTCATAATTCTGATCTCATTCTCCTCTTTCTTAACACAAGAATCCTATTTCTACTCAATATCTTCTAATGACGCCTAGAGGCATTTGGATTAGATTCTGAAATTCTGTGATATGTTCTTCATCCTTCAATACCAAGCATTTTTCTTCTCATTCTGTTCAGTCCCATTGATTTTCTTCCAATGCCACACTATAACAAACTTCTCACTTACTATCTCCTCCATGATTCATCTTTCTCTTTCTCAGTAAAGTTTTCTAAGAACATTTGAAGGTAGAAAGCCTTTAATCATCCCTGTGCCCTATTCCCCTTTCTACCTTAAAGTTTCATAGCATTTCAATATCTTATGGTGAAGACATTCACATATATAATTATTTTAATTATCATTCTCATCCTCACAATAGGCTATTAATTCTAAAGAGCATGGATTTTGTCTGTTCTCACATTAGTACCTCAAATGATACCTGGCATATGTTAAATAGCCAATAAATAATTGTTGAATAAGTAAATAACCAATATGGCAGATAGGACAAGAAATTAAAACACAGTAGGATATTCTGACAATTTCATGTATTTGTTTAATACTAAAACAGTTAATGGGGTTTTAGTGATCAGATACTGAGTTGTAATCTCAACATGTTTGCATGTATTCTACAAATGAATTTGTCTAAAAATCTTCTACCTCATTTTGTTGATCAAAAAAGAAAAATATGATTCATCTGTGTGTATTACTTTTCTGATGTTAAGATAATGCACCATGACCACAAGCGGCTAAATTAAGAGTTTATTTCAGCTGATAGTTCTGAAAGAATAGAGTCTGCAATGGCAGGGAAAGCACACAGCTTGGCAGCAGGAACAGGAACATGGCTGATTACATTTTATCTGAACACAGGAAGCATAGAGAAAGCAAGAAGTGAGGTATGGGTCAATCTCCTAAAGGTTCTGAAAACTTTGCTAAACAGTACCATCAACTGGAAACCAAGTGTGAAGATACATGTGCCTATGGAGGACATGTTACATCTTTAAAAAATGTGCTAGGCTGAGGGGAAACCCTCCAGAAATTGAGTCTCAGAAATGTGAATTAAGAGGAATGGTGCAGTGAGTGGCTTTGAAGTCACAGAGTCAAGATTTCAAATCTTAGCTCTGCCTAATAGTTGGAGTATGAGGAAATTGTTCACAATCTTTGGTCCGTAACATTCTTATCAATGAGATTACAGCAGAAGCAGCTCATGAGGCATCAGTGGAGTAACAAGGGTCAATCTAGAGGGCTCACCAATACACAAGTAGCATCCTACACAATGTAATCCCAGTGCTTCTGGCTTCAGATAAGAAATATAAAATCTCCTTGAAGCACTAGTTAATGGGACAATAAACTGACCTATACCCCATTAAGTGGCAACACATAATCCCACCTGGCAGGAAGTTCTTATAATCTTTATTAATCAGACTTGTAAATATTCATAAGCTCTGTCAAGAATATCTCTGTGCTTGGTGGAGGAATCCTGCTCTGGGTGCCTGGAAATCGATGTAATACATGGCATAGCTATTCTCTAAGTAAAAAAGAATAGCAAAGTAGAGTCAGTGCCAAGGATTTAAGATAAATTATTTTAAGCCTTTATTTTTGTGACTTAGTGCAGTTTTAGTTCTGAATGAAGAGCAGATCGTGAAGTTAAAGTTGGTCATAACTGGCACAGTATGCTTTAGTGACAAAAGTTTCTTATTTCTAAAATTAATGTAATTGGTTGTTGCTCTTCCAAATCTCCAAGTGAGATGTGTGGCTCACAGAGCCCCTGCTAAAAGTGTCTGAATATGATCAGGTAGAATTGAGGTGAAGGGTCAAGTTTAATGGATTTTTAACCTAAACAGATTGTCAGGGGAAATGAGACACAAATTTAGAAGATGTACGATCAGACTTAAATAACACGTTCTGCATTTTCTGATGGAAGTCAATGATGCTATTGAAGTCTTTTTCTGTGATCAGTGCATGCATATGGCAAATCCCTTTGTTCACTAATGATTATCTCATGCTTTCACATGCAGCACTGGATTTGAACTTCAAAAGTCAAAAATCTGGACATCAGAGAGAGAGATGAAAACAGATTAATGTCATGTCTTATCTCTGTCCAACAACCCAAGAGGAGGCAAGTTCTATTATTCAGTAGACGGTCCAATAACTTAATTAGCAATATAAAAGAAAATGACAGCCAGGCTGGGTCACACTGGGAAGATAACTCATGAAACATAATTCTGTTCATTAGTCAGCTCAGAGAGCCTTCATTTTAACAGATACCCATTGAAGGTTACTTGACCCAGAAATTTAGGAGCAGGGTTTTTGGAGGGCGATGTGTAATATTCATATAGATATTAGTGGATATCCTTTAAGCTCAAATCTTAATAGTACAGCCATCGTTTTGCCCACAATTCTCAATACAAAAGGATATCAGCCATCTGAGTCAATCATTTTGAAAAATAGCTTTGGGAGGAGAGTCCTCCATAAATACAAATACCTGAGTCCAGGATGACCTCGCTACAGAAGATATAAGGAAACAGTATTGCTGAGAACAAAAGTTCAACCATCAAGGAAAGCATAAAATAAGGCCACAAAATGAAGGAAGGATATTTTGTGGGGAGAGAGTAGAAATTCTTTAGTTAGTCTGAGTACTCTAAGCAATAAGAATAAAGCATTTCTTTCACTGCTGTTGGAAGGGAGTGAGGTAGGAGACACAGAATAGGTAGTAGCAACCCTTTCAGTTTCTTCCTTTCCATTTGTACTAGCAGAAAGTGAGCTCATATCTCTTCCTGCCTGAGCTGGCCTTATTTTTACCTTCTACCATCATCCCCTTTGCTGAAACTCTGTGGATTTCTGAGACACACAATTACCCTTTCTATACCTTTATTATATCACAGCATGATCTCCTGTGATGGAGACTTTTACCCTTGTATTTCTAGACTGCAGTGTGAAGGTTTTTGAGGTCAGGAGCCAAATCATAGCAACATAGATAGGAGACTACTTTTTGTAAAGAATGGGCTTCCCCAAAGCCAGCACCTCCTGAAGAATAGAGTATAGTAGTTGTTATATATGTAGTTCTTTATGTCTATTAAAGATGCTACCTAAGATGTATTTTACCTGCACATTTCATCTTCTGAAGAGTAAATATTTCAACATGGAAGCACCTGTTTTATTACTGAAATTTTGATCATTCTTGGCACTCTGGGCATGTGCTGATATATGCTTGAGATTAAGTTTAGAGTCTCAAGATAGATGGCTAATTTAATTTTTACTTATATTTTTTCTTTATTTCTTTCTCCTCAAGAATGTGCTAACATACTGGACATTAACTCTGTCTCTAAAATTATCCAAGGTACTCAACAGGTTTGTTTCCAGGAAATACAGATCACCCCATTCTACAGTGTGCTATATAACAGGGCTGATTAGACAAATATCATGATAGTCTACTGTAATTTTTAAAATGGAATTCTTTTTGGTTCAGGCAGTTCTTTATTTTCAAGAAGAAAAAGAAGTCAAATTGCTCAATTCTTTAGCAAACAAGAGCTTCTCTGCCCTATAGCAAGTGTTGAGACAGAAGTCTCGGCAGAGGAAGTAGTCTCTGTTAATATATGCCTGGTGTGGGTGGAGCCCTCAATCCAGAAGAAAAAGAGGAAGGAAGAGGCAAAGCATAGGAGAGTGACTGGAGAGTACTCTTGTGTGCCCTGTATCTTTATTAAAGACCTATTTTTATTATTTTTAAATTGTGTGTAAATTTTAATTATGCGTACATACCCATATCTGTGGGTACATACATATGAATGCACATGTCCATGGAAGCCAGAAGAAGATGTCAGATCCCATAGAGCTAGAGTTACTGATGTTATTGAACCACCCCAACATGGGTTCAGGGAACCAAACATGGGTCATCTACAAAAGTAGTAGTACATGCTCTTAACAACTCATATCCAGCCACAATGCCCGGTATCTTACATTTTATTAAAACTTTCCTAATTATAACTATATACTTTGAAGTTGGAAAAAATACAAAAAAGAAAAAGAACTGAGAAGAAACATGGTTTATCTTTCCCTAAGGCTAGTGAAGACTCCAGTAAATGATCAAAAGTATATGGTCATGCTAAAAAACAGTTAATTGAAGGACACCATTGCCATTGCAGTCCCAGCCAGTGGATGGACCAGGTATCGTACTGCCTGCAGAACACTTGTTTCTGTCCCCACAACCCATTCCTCCATAGCCCCTCCCCACTCTCCTTGCTGCCTTGGCCTACAAAACCTGAGGACAACCCCAGTGATATCTCAACCCAAGTCAGCTTGAGAACCAACCCTGAGAATGTTCATAGCACACCTGATTTGAAGAACTAGATCAAACCAGGCCAACCAGCCAGTAGAACAGCACAGGCCAGGACAAACAGCCAAAAGAACGGTAGTCAAGACCCAGTCTCCAATTCAAGCAGAGAGTTCCTTCTAGACCAGAGTTCATGTAGGCCACCAGAGCTCCAGTCCTCTACTCAGGTGGAGATCTACAGCTTGAAAAGAGGCCCCAAAGACATAAGACCAGAGAAGAAACTAAGAAAGAAAAAAATGTCAAGGAATAAAAACCTAATTTAATAAAGACAAACACAGCAATTTAGAACCTAAACCTATAAACACCCCAATCCCAGATGCCTATATGTCAACATAAGAGCACAATCAACAAGAGCAATATGTTACCACCACAGCCAATGATATCACACTCTGCTCATAGATTGGTATCTAACCCAGTCCTCACCAGAGAGGCCCCTACCAGCAGCTGAAAGGAACATATGGAGAAGCCTAGGATCAAACATTGTGCAGAGATCAGGAGAGGAGGGTTGGTGGAGACCAGAGAGATCAAGGATACCAGGAGAACAAGTCCTACAGTGTCTACTGGCTAGCGGTCTTAGAAGCCCACAGAGACTGAAGCCATAGACACAGAATCTTCAGGATCCCCTAAATACCTCTTATGGCTGACTGGATTGGTGTTCTTGAAAAACTCCTAAAGTCTGGAATGGAATGTGTCTGACCCTTTTACTTGCCCTTGAGATCCTTTTGCTCCTCCTGAGTTGCCTGGCCAACCCTTGATGTAGGAATTGCTGCTCAGCCTTGTTCCATCTTGCTATGCCATGCCCTGACTGTGTGATAAACCTGGGGGGATGGTTCTTTTCTGGGGAGAAATAGGGGGTGTTTGTGGGTGGTAATGGAGATAGATCTTGGAGAAGGAGAAATGGGGGACCTGGGGTGGAGGGAGGAGGAAGGAGTTTGGGATATATTGTATAAGTTGTATGAGAGAACAAAATATTTTTAAATTAAAAAAATGAACTCATCAGGTTATAAGGATATGTATGTACATGTTTATGTATGTGTATATGTGTATGCATATGTATACACACATAAGTATGTATGTAACAATGAAAATGAAGAAAAAGAGGCTATCAAAAATAAAATAAAATAAAATAAAAATTGGAAGACAAAACGAAAGTTATTGTACTTGCAATTGAATTTAAGCTATGAAAACTTGAATCAATTAAAATGTTCCTTTGGAGCTCAGAATTTTTAAGCATTTCATGGGATTTGTGTTATACATTGTATGGGTGGTGTGAGAAATAAGTTAGTTGGCCTTTGTATTACACTAGGTTTAGAGCACAGTGCAAAGAAAGTGTTCAACTTACAGCATTATTCTCTTTCATGGCATTGGATCTGTTTATGATGTTATTTTTAGGATCGTTGTTCTTATTGCAGCTGGCCAATTGAAATCCTTTTAGGACAGGTGCCAAGCATGAACCTACAATGAATGATGTTCCAGCATAAAACCTGGCAGGAGGAAGAATGACTAAGAAATGCTTATGGCACCTGTTCTTGTGGATAGGAGACAGAGCTAAGCAGACTTCTGACAGCAATAAATCACTGCTTAAATGTATCCGACAGGGTGGGAACCATAATTGCTTCCTTTGTTGCTCACAATTGTTCATTACAGCTTGAAAAGGCTCCCAGGTCATAGGAGGAACATCTGATATAAAATATTATTAGCCTCAGTGCAGTTTTCCTTTACATGAAAAGCTGATACTCAACACTTAGGAAGATATCAATTCCTCTTTCACAATGCTCCTCCTCTGTAGCTTACTCTTTTGTGGTCTTCAGGGAATGCTTGGCAAGAAGGTGTCTAGAGCTGCAGCAGTTCTTCATAGTACCCTGAACAAGTGAGACTATAGTATGAATACAAGTCCTCTACTCTTTTGATCCTGTATAGTAATGCAACATCTATACCAAGCTTCATCTTCTACCAAGTTCTGTCTCCATATCCATGATCCCACCAGGAGATGTGGTGACTATTTTGTCCATACATGCCTCTCACCAAGCACCTCACATATCATCCTGTGTCACTGTTAAATGTGCTGCTATGACTTTGCAAAGTTGATAATCCACACTCCTTCACTTTAGGGTAGATGAGGAAGTTAAGGTCCTTGCATATCCTAAGCCTTCCTTAGACCTTCCAAAAGCCAATTTTGGAGTTGTGTTCACCCACCTCAAAGCTCAGGAATCTCCCCTAACCACAGCATGGTTTCTACTGTACTAGAAAATAGGATTTGCCTGTTCCAATGCTTCAGCATCAATAATAGCAACGATAAGAAAAATAACAATAGTAAAAACTAGGTAAATAGTAGTCTGTGTAAGTATAACAAAATAATATATACAGACAAAATAACTTAGACACTGAGAAGTTAGGACTCATGGATTTGGCTATAGATTCAGTCATATGTATACCCAATTAGTGTTAGCCATATGCACATGGATGTAGACAACTGGACATGGACAACTTATCATGGGGATTGCCTCTCAAAAAATCTAACTCTCCTTTCTTCAGAAGCCATTCACTGCCTGCAGCTCTTCAACTAGGAGTGGAGCCTTATGATCCATTCTCTCCACCTATGTTGGAATGTTGACTGATAGAGTCTTGTGTGGGTATGATACATACAGTCATAGCTGTTGAGAGTTCATGGGTACAACACCTCTCAGGTCCAGAAGACTCTGTACAGTTTATTTCTTTGGTATTTCTTTTCCTATCTTGTCACCATTCTCATCTGTTCCACATCATTTTTCTAGCTCATTTGCTTTCTGAGGAATATTATCATATTATTCTCTAAAGATTCTACTGAGATTTTTTTACTATAATTGAAAATTATAATTTCTAAGAGTTCATTTTTATTCTTGATGTTTCTGATTCTTATATTTATCTAGGTTGGTTTTTTATGTGTTTCTTTGTAACATTTTCTTAGATCTCGATATTATTAGTAGAATTGTTTTCTAACTTTTATGGTTCTTTTTCTTGACATTATTTCTTGTGTCTATCAGTGAATTTAGGATGTGTTTTATTCACTACTAATTTCTTCTGATTGATCCTGTGATTACTCACTGGAAGAAATAGGTAAACCTAAAGATCATTAGACTCACTGAAGTGACTGGGGCTTGTTGGCTCAGAGACTCACTAGAAGGTCATATGGTGGTTCTGTTTCCCTGAGGTTATGATTTTATTATGAATCATGCCCCAATGGGCTTTTGTTTTAAAAATTTATTCCCTAGATATTGGAATTGGTTTAAGAACCTACCTAGAATGAGAATATAGGTCACTAGAGGTAAAATGAGATGAATGATATGCCAGCCTAGTTCCTTTTCCCTTTTCTGCTTCCTGCTCCATCAAGATGTGTAGTGTCCACTCCACATTCCAGATATCATGAACTTCCCTACCATGCCTTCCCTACCAAGACAGTTGCATGAGCTAAAAGAAATCTTTCTGTCTGAACACAATAGATCTCAAAAGTACATTTTTTCTTCTACTATCTGGAGAGTAATTCCTAGCTGTTAGAATTTTGAGATCTAAATACTTCATGATTACTCATAGCAACAGAGAGTACAAATAGTGGTTGTCAGGATCTAGAAGAGAGGGATGCACAGAGAGTATCTGTTCAGTGAGCATAAAGTGTAACCTTCCCAGAGTGAATACATGCTATGGGTCTGCTGTAAGACACAGTACCAAGCCTGGTGGTGGTGCCGCACACATTTAATCCCAGCACTTGGGAGGCAGAAGCAGGCAGATCTTTGTGAGTTTGAGGCCAGCCTGGTCTACAAAGTGAGTTCTAGGACAGCTAGAGTTACACCAGAGAAACCCTGTCTTGAAAAAAAAAGAAAACAAACAAACAACAAAAGACATAATACCTATAGGCAGCAGGAAGGCATTGTAATATTATATGCTTATATCATGCATAAATATATACTAAAAGTTTATCTCCTATTTTAATGTTCTTATTATATACATGTATACACACATACACACACACACACAAACACACACACAAATATATTCCTGTGGTGTTTGTATACTTGCATATATACAAATTCATCAAAATGTACATATATGGATACTTTACATGAAATACATCTCAATGAAATTTACAAGTACAACATCTTTGCAAATAAAGGTGAGCTTAATTATATACAGGGATTTATAAAGTTGTCCTAGGACACAGAATACTGAGATTGTATGAAACAAACAGATGTCCTTCTGAGGTCTTGAAGTATTTTAACTTATTCACAACACCAATTTAAGTGACAACACTATGTTTTGCCAAGACTTTAATCCAGCCAAACATGTACTTTATTTTTTATTACCACTCAATCTAAAAATCCAATTTCTGCTAGCTCCGGGTTTGTCAAATTGTGATGCAACTATACCAATACATCCTCTGACCCTTTGAACTATCTTCCTCCAATGGCCCCACTGATGCTCATTCTCTTTAATTGGGTACCTGAAGACAGATGCTGTACAATTACTCAAGGACCTTCATTGCAATTGTGGTTTAGTTTTACTTTGGTAGCCCAGAAATCATGCTTAATTCCTTAGAAAGCAAAGCACTACACAATGCATTTGATTGCCATTGCTGAATGTGTGTCAATTAAAGAAAAATAATTTATTCTAACTTTGCTTTTTGAGAAAGAGCATAATGTAGTGTAAGGCTTTTGTAGAATTCACTCATTCAGAAGCATGCACTGAGTTCCTGTTATTTTCAGGTCTCTGTGGAGTCTGAGGATACAAAAAATATAAGAGAAAGCAAAGGACTTATGGATACTTGTCAAAAACAAGACAAGGCCTTCCAGGGACTTTATTGATGGACATCCTCTGTATAGAACCTGCTTAGTTTTTCACAGTGTCATAAATTTAAGGAGATATGATTTAGGGATAAGTGGTTGTTTAAAATACAGTCATTAGCATCTCACTTCTCTCAGTCAGCTCTTATCTTTTCCTGGAGACATATATGTAATAGGAAAAGGGGTAGATCCTACTCCTAACTATTGACCCAACATCCATGTTAGCAATGATGCAAGAGTTAGAATTTTACCAGCATTGTATTTCAGCAACTATTAAGATTTAAACCTTGGAATTAGTTCATCATTAACACCAGTGCTACCACAGGAAAAGTTTAGAGATCTCATTATCAAAGTCATTGAAATTTCCTGCTTCTCTTCCTAACTTGAGTCAAGAATTTATAAATGATATCACCAGGTTTTCTCTAATTTTTCCAGTGAAGTGAAAAGAAGTCAGTCCATCTCTTTTAACCCTTGTATCTTTCACTTTGTGTCCTAAGTCCTGGGTTTGATATGTGTGTGTGTGTTTGTGTGTGTGTGTGTGTGTGTGTGTGTGTGTGTGTGTGTGTGTGTGTGTGTGTGTGTGTGTGTGTGTGTGTGTGTGTGTGTGTGTGAGAGAGAGAGAGAGAGAGAGAGAGAGAGAGAGAGGGAGAGAGGGAAAGAGAGAGATTCCAGATAACCCTAATGATTTAAATTGTAGTTTTGCAACTTGGTACCATTAATATTCAAAGTAACTTTTCCTACAGTGGCTGGTTCCTCACTATCTTCAAATCCAACCAGTCAGAGAACCAGTGTAAACAACTTGTTCTTTAATTGGGGGTTTATTCCTTAGAAACAAGGATAAGAAAGGAATTATTGGTCAGATGGTGGTGGTGCACACCTTTAGTCCCAGTACTTGGAAGGTAGAGGCAGATGGATCTCTGTGAGTTTGAGACCAGTCTGGTCTACAGAGTGAGTTCTGGGACAACCAGAAAGTAATTATTAAGAGAGCAATAATGGATTTTAAAACTGACTTAGCTAAGTATTTTTCACATGTCCTCATATCTCTAATAAAAGTAGCATATCACAGAGGAGATGGGAGTTGACCCAGAGGAACTACCCAGGCTTGAGGAGTTCAGCAACTCACCATGGAAGATGCAGACCCAGGGAAAGGACCACAGCAAACCTAGGAGAAACTACTAGGAGGCTAGTTCTTTCAAAACATCAGCATAACCAAGACCAAAAGATAGGAGACCCAAATTAATAAGATCAGAGATGAAAAGAGTGATATTATATCAGATACCAATAAAATTCAGAATAGTGTAAGGATCTCACTTAACCATCTATAATACATGAAAGTAGAAAACATTTTAAAAATGGATAAATTTCTAAGTGCTTATGAGAAACCAAAATTGGAACAAAATGAAATAAATAATTTGAACAGGTATATAACCTGTAATGAGATTGAATTGGTAATTTAAAGTCTCCCAACCTAAAAAAAAAAACCAAAAACAAAAAACCAAAAAAAAAAAACCTGAAGTGACTTCACTGCAGAATTTGATGAGTACTTCAAAGAAAAACTAACACTGATAGTACTAAAATAATCCACTAAATAGAAGAGGAAAAGAGGGTTTCCAGCATAATTTTATTAAGCCAGTATTACCCTGACACCAAAATCGGGTATCAGGTATCATCATGGAAGAAGCATCAGATAGGTGGTAAGAACCAGAGGTGAGGGAGGAACAGAGCAATGCAGTGTCTTCTGCACTGACAGAACTTCTGCGTTCGTGAACTCACAGCAGCTTTGAAGTCATGCTGGGGATCAAGCCAGTCAAAGTTTCAGCATGAAGGGGCCTAAGTTCAAATGTAGAATTAATATGATCTAAGTACATCATATGAATGTAAGAAATTCTCAGACTTAATAAACTATTGTATTAAACAAACAAAAAGGCATATCTGGAATCTACCCACTAAATCCGTGCAATAGACACCTTCCCTTTAAGTTTTCATAACCCAAAATGAACTCCAGTCATTTCCAATGTGCCTGGGAGAAAATCCCTTCCCCCATGTACCCAGCTGAGAATCACTGCTTTCCAGAGACTAGGAAGCATGTGGTTATCTGCCTGACTGGGTCATTTATTCTAAAACAGTCACCTTTCTCAGTACATTAGAGTCTGCACTTTTAATCCATGTTACAAACATTGAAGGTAGTGATTCTTTTGTTGTTTTTGGTGAATTCCCCCACATGAAGAGAAGCAATAATGATCATGATCACACAGTGGTGATTACGTCAGTGTGAACCCTGTATAGGAGTTGCTATCAGCATAGGGCCTTCAGCAGAAAAAAAACAAAAAACAAAACTTCAATCAGACATATACAGATGCCTCAATTACCTTGTGCCAATCAGGCAGATGTTCAAATCCACCCCACCCAAAGGCCCAACAGTCTCTCATTTTATAGTGTCAAAAGGCTTCTTTTTGTATAATCAACCCGCTGATAGCATCAGTATGGGAGAACAAGTAGGCTTCTGTCTGTGGATAGTGACTGAGGAGTGCCATTAGTATATTTGTATTACAAATGAAGAAGGGAGACTGGCTCCGTGGAGTGTTTGCAAGAGAGAAGGAATACAAATGTGCAAGAGACATGGTGGAGAAGGAAGTTTGAGGACCCATCTGTTGTAGTGCGCAAATGTTTATGCATTGTGTTTTTGAAAGTGGGCAGGGCCTGAGTGCAGATGATGTGAGTAGCATGGGCACATTTCACATATACTACAAGTGCATACACTGGTAAGATGTGCTGGGTAAAGCTCATTGCTGCTGTGATTGAGTATATATGCAGAGGCCCCATCTTGTGTGTGCATTGGGGAGGTATACTGTAGGTTTGGGGGCATGTAAATAGCTGTGCATAGGGAATGGCATATATTGGCTGGTTGGTTTATGCAAAGCATGTGTGCTCCGTATTGACAGAGTGTGTAGTTCGGTGTGATTACGTATGTACACTTATCAGTTCCTTATTTTGAACCCTTTAAACGCAGTACATCTTGGCTTTAATTTTTTTCTTTTGAATGAAAATTAAATCTTTCTCTTACCCCACTTCACGCCAAGTCTTGAATTGTCTTCCAGATCATCCCCAAAGCAATTCTTTGCTGGCCCAAAGCTATCATTAGAGTTGTAAAGTCCATGAAAAGCCTCAGCTAGCTACCAAGCACACACTGAGCTGAAGTGTTAACAAGAACTTTTCCTTATAATTTTGCCCTGTAAGGAGCCTCCAAATGTTTTGGTCAGTTAATGAGAAGAAAATAGAAGCAATGTAGGTTGTATTTTTTAATAGAGGAGTTCTTTGCTCTATTACATTCCATGCTATTGATGATATTAGCTAGGCCTTTAGAAACAAAACAACTACCCAGATCATCTTGTGGGCAGTAGTAAAGTACTGAGTCTGCCTCCTGACTATATTCTTCACATTCCCTACTGAAGAATGTGCTTAATGTGCTTAAAGAGCACAGTGTTGGAGCCATGTTCTACATGATACCTTCTTAAAGGTCATTGGAGTCACAGTCCCTTTGCCGTGTGTTGAATACTAAGTAAGAAACAAAGGCATGAGAATAGTTCTATTTGGGAATGAGGTGCCATACTAGCCTTCTTAGTCTCCCCACAGGATGATGCAGACAACGACCTCTAGCTCATAGGGAAAGTGTCACTCCGTCTCCTGGAAGGTGAAGGACAAAAATCTAAAGGGAACAACAGGAGAGAATGCCTGCAATCAGCAAACAGTTCAGAAAGGGGGTATTGAGATGCTGTAAGCTTGAGGGCAGAAGAGCAGCAAGACTCCTTAGAGTCCTAAATATCAGCTAGGGACTTATATTTTTTATTTTATTTCTGATTAATATTTTTAATATGTTTTCTTGGAGTTTGGTGTGATATTTCAGCGCACACACACACACACACACACACACACACACACACACACAGAGCATCCACTGATCAAATCCTAGCTCCCTTTATTCATCCTTTCATCAGCCTTCCCTACCTCAAGGCACTAGACATCCTCTCAAGTAAGTCATACAGGAGCTGATGTGAAGGGTTGACATGAACACTCATGTGTTCCACCTGTGTACTGACTGACATTTCTGGAAACATAGACTGAGCTCCTGTGCAGCAAAAACAGCTCCATGTGACTATCGTCTTGGACCTGGGATATCAAGGTGAGCTAAGTAAATTTCTTATGGTATTCCCTTTGTGTGTGTGTGTGTGTGTGTGTGTGTGTGTGGTGTGTATGTGTATGATTGCATGGGCATGTATGTATATTCAGGTGTCTTTATATTCAAGTGTGTTCATATGTGTGTGTACATGCATTTGTACATGCACATATGTGTATACATGTGTGCATTTGTGCATGTATGTGCATTGCCTGTGTGTGTGTGTATGCACACCCAAATGTACTATGAGTATGTATGTGTGCATGTGTATACATGTGTGTGGTGTAGATGGTGTGTGTGTGTGTGTGTGTGTGTGTGTGTGTGTGTGTGTGTGTGTAAACCACCTCTATTCTGTCTGCAATTATCTTGTTTAAATTTGTGACATAAACATTAACAAATAGTGTCTGGAAACATCTAAATCAAAGTCAATTTTCAAATACAGAAGGAAAGTTGTCACTGTTGTTTGATACTCGAATTTAACATTAACTAACTCTAAATTTCCTGGAAAAGTATGCAGGGAATAAACTTTTGCTGTGTATGTATGCTTGTTTGTTTGTTTTTTTCAGTTTCTTGTTTGGCCATTTCATACACGTATATGATACATATGTGCCACACTCATCTGTCTACATTCTCTATCCTCCTCCACCCTGACAAACTCCCTCCCCACATTCTGCAGCCAAGTCCACAACTCACTCTCATTTCTTTCTGTTTTTCTTTTGTTTTATGATCCATTGGTTTAAACAGGCATCCCGTAGCACTCTGTGTGAAGATGTACACTGAAGCATGAACTCACTACTGGCTATATTGCTAAAAATAATGACTTCCTCTCCCCAGCAGCCATGAACTGCCATTCACTTCCATAGGTGGGGCCTCATGAACCCCTCCTGCATCTATGAATGAGTGTTTACTGGTTCAGTCTTGTAGGCAACCACAGTCCCTCTGAGTTCATGAGTGTCATCACTATGGTGTGCTCTAAGATAGCTTTTTATGGCTTCCTCCCTGTCGACCGCCAAATGTTTATAGTCTCTATCTTCTGCCTGTTCTACTGTGTTTTGTTATAATTACATGCTTCTGATTGAATTAAAATATAGTCAGTACACAACTTTCACTATGGATATGTTTTTGTTACATCTTTTTGTCCTTATGTCACATTGATGAATATAGAAGAAAAGCTATGAGAATAATTCTTCAAATGAGAAATGATGTCATGGCAAGATGGTTCTTGATCTAAACCTATATCCTGTATGCTCTGAGTTCAGGGCTTAAAGAAGCAGTGTGGCTGGTGTAGTGGGGACAGTCCTACTCCAGCTCCTTTAAGGAATCAGTAGGCAATGATTGTTCTGCTTAGTGTGATTAGAATCCTGCTGCTCAAACCATATACTGTAGAGTCTTTCCTTGCATAGTGATTCCTTATGTCAGGGACAGAGAGGACATACAATTCCTAAAATATCCCAGGCAATGCTAATGGTGGTAATGGTGCAAACACCATGGAGAACCACTGATTTGTAGATTCTTAATCTCTCAGAGTCCTGATACTATAAATACCATCTCAAAGTTATGTATAAAGTTAAAAACAAAACATCTTACGATATAAGCACACACCGCTAAGGTTAACTGAGGATATACAGCACAAATTTGGAGAAGCTATAAAACGTCCCTAGCAACTCTCCTCCTCTCATCAGATGAAAAAAAAAAAACAGGGTACATCGTTCCTGAAAATGTTTGTGTCACTTTATATTTTATTCGGCCCCAATCACCCTATATCCTAGCAGTAAAAAGAACCAGTATCTGAGATAATATTTAGAGAGAAACATAGTATTGCAGAGAAGAACAGCATCCAATCCAGGTATCATTAACACATTTTAAAAATTAGTCAAATTATATTTACCAAGGTGGTTATTTCTGTCACGTTTTGCAACATGTAATTATCACTTCATTTTTTTAGTGTTTGCATTCTGCAAAGAGAGTTGTACTTGAGATTAAACTAACACCATTTTTTCAATTATAAAGCTCTGGAATATGATGTAGACAGAGTTACTATATTAAAGAACTGAGAATAATAAGGTAATATCTTTTCTTTAAAAAAGAAAACATTACATGTGGCTCAGTGACGATTGCGCTCAGGTGGCTCTTGGGTAATGAAGCATCAACATATTGTAGAAAAACACAAATGAAACTTGTTGCAAAGCAGAAAAACTGGTTTATCTTGCAGTAACTACTGTCAGTTTTCTGGGATAGAGTGTTGTGTTTATAAACTACTTTAGAAACTTATCTAGGACTCAGGTCCCCATATTTTGGAAATATTTGTAAATTTTTTAAATTATTGCAATATTCAACCCAACAATTCTACATTATCAAATCTGTCAATAAAAATATATATTCTGAAATTGAAAATAAAAAACAGTGCCTCTGACCTTGTCTGTGAGAGTAGAAATTAGATCTAACTGAAACGCCTTTCAATGGTATGTTAAGTAAATTAATTAGAGATCATCTGTATAGTGAAAAACACTAGGTGAATAGAAGCAAAAAATTTGCTCTTGTAGAATGCTGAGGGACAATTTCTGAGATAAAGGGAGACCACAGACTTTGGAAAAGGAGCATAGTGCACTACAGACTTCAAACAGAAGGAAAAAGTATAGCAGTTACCATTCTCATCACTGGTGTGGATACTGGACAGGCGCAACTGAAGACAGGAAGGACTTATTTTGCTCACAGTTTGAAAGATACATACAATCCATCATGAGGAGGTAGACATGACAGCCAGGAAATTCCATGGTGACAGAAGCTCAAAGTGAATATTTCACATCCTGACAGATCAAAAAACACAGAAAGAACTGGGAAGAGTTCCAGGCCACCAGCTCAAGGCCTAACCATGCTGGTCTACGTCTGCCAGCTAGGTCTAGTGTCCCAGAGGTTCCATATTCTTCCTGAAATGACACTAGCAACTGAGTACAAAGTGGCCATATACAAAAACCTGTGGGGAATGTTGGATTTCAAAGCACAATAGAAGTTGCCCTGAAATATATATATCACCATTATGTCTACTTCTAGATCAGATTTATGTCTTTATCTACACTCTATATCCACCTAAACCCACCACTACAGATATTCTTTTCCAAAATCAATACCTAAAATTACACGTAAACCTAAACCCACATCTATATGGGCACCTAAGATGACACTATATCTCAACAGCTCCCTCTATATCTTCATATGCACCTACATCCAACTCAGTACCTGCACATGTCTTTCACTATAACTGACTATGATGAATGCATCCAAATCCTACCCATGCCTACAACTATCTATTCCATATCTATACCTAAAATACTTAACTGAATTGATCCCCTGTATCTACATTTGCATTTATATTGGAAAGTGTGTCTACCTATACATCTAATCATATCTAAATATGTGCTCACAATCTACACTACACATCAATGTCTCTTTTTCATCTGCTCTTGAATCTCCTTATACATGTCTTTAAAAATTGGTAGTTACTAACAATGTTTGTTCATCTCAATAAAAACAAGAATTTGGGGTAAGAGAGCATTAAAATGAGTATTATAGTGGCTATTTTGTTTCTTTTGAAGCTTTAGTAGCCAAAAGTCTTAATTTTTCACTACACAGATACATACATACACATATTTTCAAATCATTCTCAGGTAGTCCCATATAAGACCTAGACATAATTTAAAATACAATCTTCTCTGGCACTTTCTTTGGTTTCTGTATTTGTCTGACAGCTCAAGTCTGGGGTAATTTTGCTCTCAGCTTTCTTTATACATAGTTGAATGCCTATAGGTTTTTTCCAGATTTTACCAATGATTGTCAAATTTAAGGCTCAGGCCTGTTTTGCTCATTTTTCTTTGTAGATATTCCATCAGTTCATAAGATTATTAGGATCAATATGGTCAGCGTGAAGACATTGTACCTACCATGCAGTGGTGGAGAATGGATGTTAATAACTTCTCAAAATAACACCATATATTACAATTGGGTAAGTCTGAGTCTTAAACCTGTGTTATTTCAAATTCACCATTGTGTTTGCCATTGCTGTGTCTTTAGATGTATATTGAAATACATACCTCATTAAGATCCTAGAAATGGTTATGTAAAATCAAAGGAAAACCTTGCTCGCACTTAACATGATTCTAATGAAATGCTTGTCCATTGGTCTACTTCTTCATAAACTTTCTATTGGTTCTTCCATCACTCACCTGCCCCAAATTGGCTCTTTTCTCCTCATCTCAATTCTGAGAAATACTAGCATGTCTTTGTGATTTTTCATCAGTATGGAGAGATTCTTAAAACCTTGGCATGAATAAATCACCACATTATTCATTATGAATAATATCACCCTAGGTTCAATTCTGACAATTAAAAGTCAGAATGTTTTTCAATTTTTGCCAAGATGTTTTTTCTTGCATTCTTTTCTTCTACAATTTCAGAAGGTTCCATATATGAATATGTCATATCATTATTGTTCTGTTACTTCAGCCATTCATTCTAAGCTGCCTCTTCTCAGCTCTGTTATCGTTGACTGTGACTGATCATCTCAGTTCTGGTATTCAAGAGAAATGGGAAGTAAACAAAATAGTGACCATACATATTACCTACAGTGAACAGGACTTCATATCTGGAGAACTGGTTAGATTTCACCTGTTTTTACTGTTATATACTGAAATTCATGATTAAATGGCTAGTTGATTTAAAGAACCCAGGATAGGAGCTTGAAAGGTGTCTCAGACAGTAAAGAACTTACTGCAAGAGCAACAAGTTCTGAGTTCAGATCTCTGGGACCCATATAAAAAGGTGAGTGCCACAACATATGCTTTTAATCCCAGTGCTGGAGATGTTGTGGAAGTTTATTTTTAGTTCTATATAAAATATTAATTTGTGCACTGTTCAGTGAGGGGCTATATAAGTCTTGGTGTTTTATATGGTCAGAAGATGTTGGATTTTTTGGGAGATGTTTGATTGCCTATAATCTTTATCTGAGGAGTTCTGAATCAATAAAAACACCTGACATCATATGCTCAGGGTTCCATTTCCAGGATGGCACTGGCCATGACAGTGGTTCCCTCTGCTAAGGTCTGGCAGAGTTTGATTCTATGAAAATGTCTCCACGTTTTCCTTGGTGAGATACCACAGTGACATACTGCTACAGAAGAGGCAGAGACAATAAAATACCTGGAGACAACCAGTCAAAACAGTAAGATCTAGGCTCAGTAAGAGACTTTGTCTTGGAAATTAAGGTGGAGAGGAATTGAGAGATACAACTGACATCAAATTCTGCCTTTCACACACATGAGTACCCACATATAAGTGACACACATGAATAGGCTCACACAAACACACACACACACACACACACACACACACACACACACAGAGTAAGAATTGTGTTGCTACCTCCTCTGTTCTAGACATTGAACTGTTTTTCGTTTGTTTGTTTTTAATTTTCATTGTTTTTAGCCTACTTTTATACTCAGAGTTACTTCATGAGACAATCAAGTTCCTTATTTTTCTGAAGAAATCAAATGCTGAAGCAGCTTCTTCAGTGCCCCACACTATTCAATAACACAGTTGATACTCAATCCAAATTAGTTTAACTCCACAAATATGATTGGTGTTTGTTTTGTAGTAGCCAAGAATGGAAACTGAAGCTCAATGAAATAAAAGAAAATGAACACAGACTTTACCAGGTAGGGGAATGTGCTTATAAAACATTCGTGTCTGCAAGTTTGCCATATCTTGACATATCTTTGACATATAATTATTTTCGTGAATATTTCCTGAGTTGATACCTTTCTCCTCTCAGATCTTCTGAAGAATGTCTGAACAGCTCTAGAGTGTCTCTTGCAGTTGAATATATTAATATGTTTAATTAACAATAAGCACCACTGTGTCAGTAGGCGATATCTGATACTAGGACATCTCATGATCCCTGGGCCACAAAATCCCAGCATCTTTGAGGATTTGGCCTAGTTTGTGCTGCTTGAATATGCAAAAAGACTTTACATCAGGTGTTTCTAGATGCTACATTTGACTGCAGGGCAGTTCTTGTCTCACCTAAGCCTGCCCTTCTGCATCTGTAAGCCCATCAGTGTGCAGGTTGGGCTCAGTCCTGTACAGGCCTTTCTTAGCTACTTTATAACCTATAGACTAGAGTTCGTGTGCCTCCAACTGATTGAAGAAAACTTGCTTCACTTATATTTGTACCTCATGCCTGTTTCTCCTCCTGTTCCTTTAAACTTCTGACCAGAAACAACATGGACCTGGCAATTAGGGAATAGGAACCACGGTTCTTCCTGTTTTCTCTCTGCAGGACCTTTGCTATCAGGTAACATCTGACAAAAGCATCTACTGTCTTCTAGGTCAAAATTAGGGACTTGCTGTCATCTGAAGGAGCCAGCTTGAATGACACTGAGAGATAAGATCCAGTAAAAGAAGACTGGGAACAAACAAAGACTGAGCTGATAGCATTAAAAACTGTGTGCTCAAGAATATGTAAATCCAAGAGCCGTCTTCCCATTGACCAACACAAAATCTAGCCATTCTCAATGGTGGTGTGGCAAGAACCACAAAGTAGCACAGACATAGAGATGTAAATTACATTTTTGTCATCAAAGTAATAATCTACTTCTATAAATGAGAAAACATTTAGGAGTCCAAGGAGAAAATTAGGCCACGGAGCCATAAGGGAGGTATTCAAGGTGCTGGGCTTCCATGTGACATCAGTTAGGTACTGAAAGCTGTTCCAGAAGGAAATGTCTGCACAATAATAGCATATCCCTGGCCCTGTACACAAAAAAAAATGTTCACAAGATTCATAAGTCTATCAAATTCCTGAAGAATATATGATGGCATCAGGAAAGCTAGAGATGCCCCTAGCATTCCACCAACACTGCCAAATATGGAAATATCCAAGGATCCTGAGGTAACCACTGAGAACACCTGTGTTAAAGGACAGGAGAGTGACACAGTTGTAACCATGAACTCACCTATCCTCATGCATCAAAATGGATTGTCAGCAATGACTGTACTTTACATGTCTGTGGCCTGCATTCATGGTCCTGTAGAACTCGAATTCTTTCTACAAATTTTCTTTCCTTACCATAACTCACAATTAATTTCCAACGTACTGATAATGCCTTATTTTCCGAGAATGATTTTCAGGTTGAGAAATGTATCAATGACTGTGGGGCTGGCCTATAGTTAAGAGGATATTTAAACCCCAGATTTCTCACCCCAGAGCAGAAGGTGTTTGGCTGTTCCTCCTTTCTTACTCTGACAGACCCCAGCTAGCATTAACAGCTAGCAAAGTTCCTCCAGTGTTACCATGTCTTATGACCATAATACTTGATACAATCCTGTCTCTTCAAGGTGTGTGGCCTGGTTAATGTTTATTTGACTACAGCAGATGGAGGAATCCAGGCTAGACTTCCTCTCCCCCTATGTGGCCTTATAAGTTCTCTTCCCCTGGCCCCTGTATAACTTCTGCTTATGCAAAGGGGGCTTCCTCAAGACTTTTGGTCCTGGCTAATAACATGAGACAACCCATATCTGGTTGTAAGCCCTCCACATGTAAATAGAGCTCTCCTGCTATCACTACCCTAGTCAATAACTTGCCACTACATAAGGCATTTCCCCCTTTCCCCTTACCATAATATATGGCTCCCTTTACTTCAATAGACTAAGCTATTCACTGGCACTGCCTCCTGAGAAGTCTGTCTCTCTCTTGCTCTCAAGTCACCATCCAAGACCTGTTGGAACCCCCAAATTGTCTCTGCCTACATTTCCCTCTTTGAGGCTGGACTGGTGTGCAATGGCTTAACTATGCTGGGGAGGGAACCAGGAAACACAGACCCACAAATGACATTACTCTTTCTGTAACCAAATACCTAACAGAAACAATTTAAAGAAGGCAGGGATTATATTAGCTCATGATTCAGAATAGTCCATCATGGTGGGAAGGCATGATGATTTGAAAAGCTCAGTTTCTGGTAATGGGTACTTGTGGCACAGCTTTCTCACATTGTGGCAGATTATGAAATTGAGCTTGGGGTCAATGTGGAGTTGGTTTATAATCCTTGCAACAACTAGCTCAGTACCACCATCTGTAGACCACCACATCTGTTTAAGCACATGAGCCTGTGGGAAACACTTCACATTCTAACCGTAACAGGAAACAAAATACACTACATTGCAATGTACATGCTTTTACCCTATTATAATCTTTTATCAAAGGTATGGTGTTCATATACTAATAGTTATGTACAAAACAAAGAAGTATCCAACTATTTGACAACCTTTATATATCAGGAATTTTAAAGTAAAACAATAAACCTTAATTTTATTCTTCTTTGACTGAATCTTTAGCAAACTAATTCATGGAATGGCAACAATTCACACATTAATTAGAATATGCATGTGTTTTAGAAAAGTCAATAATTCTCTATAATTTGTTTACTTTCATAGACTTGGTTACACCCAAATATAGACAATTTAATTATAATGTATCCCAGTATGTGAACCTCAGCCTACAGGAAGCCAAGAAAGACTTGTGGAACATAGAACTTTCAGAAAACCATTGGATGGATTGACAATTCATGGTCACATGATCTGTGCATGATGGGATAACAGCATTAACTCAGACATTTCTTTAAAATAGATTGGTTCACAGGATGGATTCTCTTAATTTTAATTTCTTAAGCTTGCTTTATGCTTTTAAAATGTTCTCACCAAGGATGGGTTTACATACTTCTTGTATCTCTTTCCCCACTACCATCATACTACTTACAATGCTCTGTAAGTGGCTTTTTATTTGTTTGCTTCTTGGCTTCTATTTTTCCACCACCACCACTACCACCACCACTACCACCCCACCACCCACATAGTCCTGGAATTTTTTAAATTGAATGGATGTTTGTTTGCTTCCAATCCAAGACACCAGATACAGCACATGATGGCTCACTAAATATTATTAGAAAAGAAATCTAAGGATGTGTTCTTCAGATACAGTGTGTGTGTGTGTGTGTGTGTGTGTGTGTGTGTGTGTGTGTGTTCTCCATAAAATGAAGATAAGGTTGTCAAATCTGTGAATAAAAAAGACTAGAAGAGAAACATGGAAATACGTGTAATCCAGGCACAGAAACTGAGATATTCCTTTTTCTAAACAGATTGTTATTTAAAATAACTAATGGAATGACAGCCTAGCCCTTCTGAGAAGTGATTCAACAGAGCAGCATCTGTAGCACCTGCTGAGCCCACCTGCTGAGCTACCCAAGCACTTCTCAATTATGAGCCACTGAACAATAGCGCAGGGATATTAAAGGAAAGCAGGGTAGGAGGCTGTGATAAGTGATCTAATACATTCAGGAACACTCTGAGAAGTCCTGCAGTATCAAAGGTAACATTATTTAAATTAGGATCCCATCTCATCTCCAAGTACACAGAGTCTTCAGTGTATAGGAATCTATTACCGCTTCACCTAAATGACTGCATACTTAGAAGAGTGTTGCTTTGAATGGTGGCTGTCATCACTTCTATTCTTTCTTCTGCGTGGAAAGCTTTGCTTTATCTCATCCGTCTGTTCAAAATTGAAAACTACATCTAAGTTTTGAAGTTTCTCTAGAAGCCTGGATTCCTGGCCTTGAAAGACCCTTGACCCCACTTCCTGTATCAAAAGTGGGTGTCAATAGTGTCTCTATAAACTACATCTAGGGTCATGTCTACTTCCAAAACCTGCCTTATTTATTTATTTATATTTATTTATTTATTTATTTATTTATTTATTTATTTATTTATTTATTTATTTATTTTTATTGTGTTATACACATCCCAAGCACAGCTAATAAACTAAAAATAGCATCTTTGTTTCCAGGGACCATTTAGATTATGGTGAGTATTTGGGGCTACAAATACACCATCATTGCCTGCCAATCAAAGTACCATTTTAATAAGTTAACCTGAAAGCTTCCTATTGGATACTGGCTGTTAACTGGGAGAAGGGTAGACAGGTTGAGGGTGGAGATAATCCCTACTATTGTGAATATAGTCTAAACACTTTTTCTTAAGGCTCAAGCTATAGCTTTGGCCCTTTAAATATGGCTCTCTAAATATTATTTCTTCCCTGTTAAAACACAGAACAAGATTAAACACACTAAGTTAGTTTATCAAACAGAATTAAATACATCTGGTATTAGCTCTGGACTATGTTATCTAATATTTATCTCATGCTGGACTCGTCTCACCTCTCAAATACAACCTTTGATTAATAAAAGATAACCTCGTGGTCTTGTTGAAAGGATATAGTAGTACTGACCATGTTCAGCTCCAGGCACTGCATTGATTCTCCCTCATATTAGAACTATTCCTTTTATTCCCTGTTACTAATCCCAAAGAAATAGAGGTAGATCGCTACTAATAGTGAATTGAAAAATGGGTAATTATTAACAAACTTAATAATGCAAAGAAAATATAACATCCATTCATGAGTATCCATGTCCTATGACCAAGGCTTCATAGAAGGCACCAAGGAGCCAGTAGAAAAACATCTAGTACAGAGAAATAGACACTGATATTGTCATTCAAGTCTTAACACGTAGAAGTCAACATAAATTTCAATGAGCTCATTTCTTAACCCTTTTAAAATACCACCATCATCTTGATAATTCTCTTCCTCAGCCCCATTCCTCTAAACAAACACAGACAAAATAAATCCCTCTTTTATATGGTTCTTCCAAATCAAAGGATGTGTGCTATGTGAATGAAGATTCACAAAGTGAAAATATGAGACTCAAAGAGGTTGACCAACATCCCAAAGTCATAAAGAAAACTGAAGGAAAATTCTGATTGTGTCTCTGATAAGGTCTCTTGACATCTCATTTTCTCATTGCGATACCTTCCTCAACTCTGCAGTTGCCTGCTTGTCCTTAACTCCACATTAAAAGACATCTTCAATAGGGAATTCACAGCATTGATCCATTCCTTAACATTGTTTCCAGTTTTTTTCTGTGATTTCTGCTTTTATCCTTAAAAGGGCTTCTACAAAGTCTCTTTCAATTGCTGAGTAAATTGGCTTCTTAACTTGCTATTAATTACTCACAAGGACTCTGGCCTATTATGGAGAATCAACACAAGGTGGAGTTTCGGTTAATTTATTTCATTCCTTCAACCTGAATTCCAGCTGATGGGCCCTCTTGGCATTACAAATCCAGAGCAAGTAATTAACAACTACACTTTCAACCCATTTCTCTTTCTTTTCTTCTTTTCTAACTACTTCTGCCGTGTTTGATCTGGTTAATTTTCTTAATGAGCTTATGTGCATGCCAGAGTTGTATCTTTGGGTCTGAGTAAATTTAGAAGGTTTGAAAGTGTGGGAAAATGAAGCTGACAGCATATTCAAGGAGTAAAAGAGTCACAACCCCCACATGCACCAGTACATGTAACAGTATATGCGCCAAAGGAAAGCAATGTACATAACATCCAACACTGCGGCCATTTACTAAGTAAACCCTGGGCTTTGGAGAATCAGTCTTTATCTCCCCTCCTTGTCACCAACCTAAGATGATAATGTTAGTACCAATGCCACTTTAGAGATCAGTCAATTATGCTCGGAGAAGGCAAAGGCTCTTTCCAAAATGCCATTACTGTGAAATAAACTCCAAAACCATCTCCTGTCCTAGGGGTTCATGATTAGAGGAATTCAAAAGCCTTTCTCCCAACACTGACACTAGGTGATCTGGACCAGTGAAGGATGGATGGAGAGAAGGGTAGAATATATTAGAAAATGGGGATTCCAACTTCCCTACAGATATGGCCTTTAAGTTGGGTAGATAATAGTTTGTAAAGAATCTGGTGAAAAGTATGGGACTCAGGCTCATACTGTGTGACATTGCTCACAAGAAGCATGAATTATACTTAGTTGTCAGGAAAGACAGATAACAGAGTAGGAACCTCTCCATGCCCATGAAGGCAGTTAGTCCTGCATCTTCTATAGATTACCTCATGAATTAGTATCTATTCCAGGGTCTAGAAGTTCAAAGATATGACCAATATGCAGTAGAAAACTGTCTGGCTTGAAACCAACTAGAGTGAAATTGTCAAACCCAGTAGAAGGCTTGAGAAATTTAAGAATCTAACATAAGAGCCAGGTTCCCAGTTGGGATTCAGGAAGTACATCCAGATTTCCTCAGGGCAAAACCACTCAAGACCTACAGAAAGGTGGGTATCTAAGCCCCCATGCCACCAGATGCCAGGACAGAACTAAAGGATATTACCCAAGACTTTGGCCAAAAAATTCTGCATCTAATCTTAATGGTGCTGTTGAATTTCTGTGATTCATCCTTGAGAAATTATTCCTGAGTCACAGATTTCAGTCCTGTAAGCCCAAAATGATATAACTAAATTTATTTTGGAAATTGAACTATGACAAAAGAAGTTGATTATCTTCAGAAGACTCAGTATGTTGATTTGTGTAGTTCACACCCTTTTGGCAAGAAAAAGATCATCCCTGTTTTTCTTCAGAATTCACTTAAAGATGAAGTGGCTCTGAACAAGTGTGTTGCAAATATCTTCTGTTCATATATCTAGCAATTAAATACCAGGTTGAGATAAGGCTAGAGCTTGGTAACATGTCCCATTTCTTGTCTACTTCCCTCATTACCATTCTCTGATTCAATGGGACCTACTATTTACTTAAATATAGCTAATATAGGCTGCTGCTTGATTCACTCATCGATTTATATTTCTGACTCCACTGAGCTTTTTAGAATATTACTTATGTAATAAAACAGATAGATTCACTTATAAAAGTGTTTATATATTCATCTGTCCACATATTGGATTACTGTGCTCAACAAAATTTATCAGTCTAGACAATTGGTGCCTGACATAATTATTAAGTGAGTGAGAAAATGAATGTCCTACTAAGCACAAATTCAAATACATTGAATCACAGAATGGATTTTGTTCAAAGCAGGAAATAGGTTAATATTGACTTCATGCACAGATTCATACATTCATGAATATGAAGCATAATACTCTTTTACACATAGTATTCAGGTCCAAACACAGGCAAAAAGGCATTGTTTGTGAGCAAAGCTAAATACTCAAATAACTTAACATCAATAAAATTTTTAAAATGACAAAATATCTTTAAAAAATTCTCAAAAGAAGATATATAACTGGCTTAGAAGTATATGGAAAAGAACTTAATGTGATTGAACATTAAGAAAACATAAATTTGGTCTAGTTTAAACTTGTGTTTGCTAGGACAGTTTCTGTGAATTCATATGTCTATCAGCCCTGTTGTGCCTGGAAAATGCTATTTCACTTCTAGATTTTACAATTATTCTGCCTTACCTTCTGTATAGATCACTGAACCTTGGTTTGATAAAGATCTCCCTTTTAGGGCTAAGTGCTCCAAAGTTTCTCACTCTCCACACATTGTACAGTTGTTAATCTCTTTATTAATTAACATCTACTGCAAGATGAAGCTTCTCTGATGTGGGTTGAGTGGTGCCCTGATCCATAGGTATACAATAAGTTATAAGGAGTTATTTATTGTTATATTCCATTTGCAAAATAATAGTAATAGGTTTTTCCCTAGAACCCATGACCTACCTAGTCTCAGGTTCTTGGTCACTTTATCAGTATCAAGTATGGGTTCCACCTCAGGGAACAGACCTAAAATCTGTTTTTAAAAGTGGTTGGATACTCCCGTATTGTTTGTACCACTATTGTACCAGTAAATCTTGCAGATAGGTTTCTATTGTAGGTCAAAGGGATTGTAACTAAGTGATACTGAAGATTACTTTTCTCCCCCCACAGTGTCCAAAATACCTTCCAGTACCATGAACACGAGCCAGTAAGGGTGATATTTCTAGTTAGGTACTCAGTTTATTTCTTCATGTTCAATGACATAAGCAAGCTGTATCTTCAGCAAGAGGGTTTTACCGTCAGATTGCGGAAGGTAACAAATAGTTCTGACAATATAGTATGATATTTAAGGGGGAATGGTCTGTTGTACCCCTTTGGCCAATGACTTGACAAGATATAACCCATTCCTGACACTGCTGCTTGTACTTGGTGGCATAAGACGACTAGTTGAGGTATTATCTCCAGCATAGAGAAGGTAAATTGCAAAGTTCCATAGCAAACCAAGAAGATATTTCTTATTGATACTGACTGGGAAAGGGAAAATTAGTTTTATCAAATTGGGTGTCACTGGGTATGTCAGCCAATATCCAGGACAGATCCCATACCCAGGCATAGTTGGCCAACACAAAGTAGAATCCAAGATTTTTGTGTGTCCTTTTAGCTTTAGTTTCTCTTAGGAATTTTTATCTTTTTTGAGTTTTCTCATGTTTGTTTTGACCTTTGTTTCTGGGGGGATTTTCTTTTGCTTGTTTGTCTGTTTGGTTGTTTTTTTATGTTTGTTTGAATTATGTGGATTTGTTTTCTTTTACTTTTTTTCTTTTTTTGATAGAGAAAGCTGTATGGTAGAAAGGTAGGGAGAGAGAATCTGTGAGAAATTAGTAGAGGGAAAATAATATGATTAAAATATATTTTAAATTAAAAAACAAAGAAAGTAAAAGGTGAATTATTTGGAAAGAAGAAGGAACCATTGGGAAGGAGGAGAGGAAATCATGGCAAATGTGGTCAAAGGATAGCATATGCATGTATAAGAATATACTGCAACTCATTATTTTGCACAACACATAAATGTTAATATAAAATAACTGTATTTTCAAGAAAATATAATTTTAAAACACAATGAGCTACCAGCTGACATATGTTGGGATAACCATTGTTAAAAAGACAAAAGATGAGTATAAGTAAAGGGACATTGAAAGAGAAATACTTGCACAATATTGTTGAAGTGTAAATCAATACAGACATCATAGACAATCTTACTATATTAAATACAGAAATAACTATAGAACCATCAGAACTATTATATGATCCAGGGAGTGTTCTCTCTGGATACATATAAAAGAATCAAAATCTCACTCTCATCGAAATTCCTGTCGTCTTATATTCACTGAAGCATTAATCACCCAATAATCAAGGAAAAATCATAAGCTCCCATCAATGGGTGAATGGATTAAGAAATTATAATATTTCTCACAAAGATTGTAATGTTATTCAGGCTTATTAAAAAACACGGCATTATTACTATCAACAACATTAATGAATCTGAAAGATATTGTGCTGAGTAAAATAAGTCAAGTAAAGACTAAAAGTATGGTAAGATCTCATTTACAAACAAAATGATAAAAACATGAATAAATAGAAGAACAGAGTAGAACAAAGTGTTACCAGTGGCAGAAAATTTTGAGAAAATGAGTAAAAGATTAAAAAAATACAAATTGGCCATTGTGTAGGGTAAACAAGTCTAGATATGAACTGTCCAGCAAGAAGAACAGTTTAATAATCATTTATTGTAAACCAAAACTTTTCTAAGAGTTTAGAGACTTTTACCATAAAATATAAAAATGACTCTGGAAGATTATGCATGCATTAATTTGCTCCACAGAAGTCATAATTTTACAATGTTTGTGTGTATAAAAACTATGCTTTTTATTACTATTATGATTACTGCCTTACAAAAGCAACATAAGGAATGCTCATTTGGGCTTACAATTTGAGAGTACAATCTATCACAAGGACACAGCAGCAGTAGAGTGAGAGGTGAGTAGACATATTGGCCCCTAGCTGGATGAATGGTGGTGCTCATGGTTTCTCCAGTAAGGAACTGCATCCCATGAAGTCTTCCTACCTCAATAAAACCTCATAGTCATGCCCAGGGCTTAGTATCTTGGGTTGATTCTAAATGTCAACAAGTTGGCAAGACTCATTATCACAGCTACTGACTTTAAATAATATTCAATAAATTTTAAATTTATAAATCATACAAGCCGGGCAGTGTTGGCACACATCTTTAATACCAGCACTCGGGAGGCAGAGGCAGGTAGATCTCTGTGAGTCCAGAGAGAGGCCAGTCTGTTTGAGGCCAGCCTGGTCTACAGAGTTAGTTCCAGGACAGCCAGAGTTACAAGAGAGAAACCCTGTCTCAAAAAACAAACAAAAAAAAAAAAACAACAAAATACATATAAAACATATAAATCAGTAAGGCCACAGCAATGGTTAATGTTAATGTCAGAATATAAATCACTTTCCTCTGTCTCTTTCTAAAATCTTACACAGGTGATATTTAAGAAATAATAGTTGAGATTTTATAAAAGTAATAGATTGTCAGAAAACAAAGGGGATAGAAGTAGCAAGTGAGAAAGGAGGAGGGATAAAGTTTCTATATTCTTTTATCTCCTGTGTGGAGTATAGCTGGCTGGACTATGAATGGTAAAACTGGTAGAGCCAGGGTCCTTCTCTTTCAGAATGAGAATAATACGACTAAACAATAAGACCTCAGAAAGATCTTTAAAATCTCACCCAGATGAACCCTATCTCTTCCCAGTTCTGCTGAGATGTATGTAAATTTGTGGTCCTTTCTTCCTATGTTCAAGCCATTTTCTGCTTTAGGATCCATAAAGACAGGGGTGGATATCAACTCTTCTGCCCTGAACCCTGCTGAGTATTGTCACTGCTGGTGTATGTATCCTACAGTCTTCTACAGGTGTATGGAAAACACAGCAGTAATCACAGGTAGAGGTGAAAGCCCAGAACTCACTTGTTGAGTGTTATCTAATATGTAGTCAAGTCTCAGCTGATCAGAAGATCTGGACAGCAAAGATATTGAGCTAGAAGTACTCCATGGAGTATCGATTATGCCTTTAATGGCACTGTGGAGTATTGACTGAATTCAATTAGAAGTAATTATGCCCTTCAAACTAATGTGTCCAATTGAAAAGGGTGGAATTTGCAAAGGACTCTAGGAATTCCTGAATGATGATGGAATGAACCTAAACAGAGGGCACACACTAAGCTTTGCTGGAAATTGTAACAAGTTCTTCAAAACTGCTTGTAGAAGAACCAGCAAATCTTAATACAGATGCTAAAATCCAAATAGCCTTGGGATGATGGTAGCTGCCTAAGTTCACTAGACAGGTGCCAATCATGGAGTCACCATTAATTCAATTATAGCTATCATTTTATTTGATATTTTCTACATGCCAGACATTGAACTATACATATAACAGCTGATTTATTTCTCAAGACTAAATCCTGGTAAACTATGATCAGGGGCTAAAATCAACATGTAATTGTTAATAGACTTTTATTAGAGAAACAGGACAAAGACTTTCTTTGCATATGCATATATTATCTATAGAGGTTTTCTCCTTAGGGATAGTTTTTTAATTATTTTTCAAGTAACTGAATTTTGGAAATTGGATTTAAGGAACTATTCTAACTAGTACCTTCTCTGCCACCTTCCCAAACTTACCTGTCTCATGTGAACGTTACTGGTACCTACACCAAGCAGGAATTCTCAGCATACTACAAGACAGATACTTAATGATTATGTTTCTTTTTACAAGGAACATACTCCATGTAGTTTAAAATAATTCTAAATATGTCAATTAAATACTTTCTAAATATGTCAATTTTGTGAAATTTAAGCTGTACACATCATTTAAGACAAAATCTAACAACTGGTTTACAAGAGAATAGTAGAATGAAATGTGTTTTTAATGGAAAAGTAAACAAAAAATCAAACTCATCACTGTGGACTAATGAATAGTATGTAATGTTAAATGAATAAGGACAAACACAAAATTATGTCTTTGCAATTCAACTCAATTGTTAGCCAAGATTTAGTGATGATTCATATTTTCAACCTATACAGTGCTTAATAGAGACACTCTCTACAATGAAAATTTATCATCAGTGGGGAAGAAAGACATGGAATAAAATCACCTTAATGATAAAATATAGTGGGAGAATAGAAGTGGAAAATGACAGAATTTTCAGTTTTATTAGGAGAATCTTCACAGGAGCAAGAAAGCTCTGTGATATGTTTAGGGTGTGTTCAAATCCTGGAGCAAAGGCTAGCATAAAGTCTTCAAGATGAGGAGAAAGCAGGGCAGAGACTGGCCACCGGGTGAAAGTTCCATAGATGTTTGAGAAACTATTAAATGGATCCAAAAGTTGGAATCCAATGGTAAAGGAGGACAAGGCCAGGAGATGCAGACATAAAGGAACAGGCTGTGGTAGTCGTGCCTATGAGCATTTGATGTTTTATCCTGAGAGGTCAGCAAAAGCAGAAAGAATATAGCCAAGTTGACACTTTAAGATAAGTCTCTGATTATCTGAAAAGTATGGGTTGGGGTTGTGAACAAACTAAATAGCAGATGTGACACAACCAATGACAGCATGTAAATAACAAAAAGTACTTTGTCTTATCATTTGAAGCAATTCCCCCTCAGAGTTTCAATAAAATTATATGTTTTAGTGGTTTACTGTGTTTTTTTAATAATTTTATTTTGAGACTTTCAATATATGATCCCTGCATATACATCAATCCTGACAGCCCCTGCACCCTCTCCAACTCTTCCCAAATACATGACATCTTCCTAAATTATTATTGTGTGTGTCTCTCTCTTGTGTGTGTGTGTGTGTGTGTGTGTGTGTGTGTATTCATGTGTATGTTTAACTTACTGAGTTCATTTAGGATTGGGCAATCTTATCCCTGGAGAAGATTGATTCTCCTTCTCTCACCAGCCATTGACCATTCATAGATCTTCAATAGGGGTGGGATTATGTGGAATTTCTCCCATCCCTTTGACATGTCAGCTAGTGTTGTCATTATGTTAATGTGTTCAGGCAAGAATGTTGTTGAAAGTGTGTGAGTTCAGATTCCCTGTATATAGATGATATATATGAGATATATAGCATAGTATCTATAGTATCTATACTATATATGCTATATGTGTGCTATGTATCTATTATATATATATATAGTATAGATATATATAGTAATATATATCTATATATATCTATATCTATATAGATACTATATAGATATAGATATATATAGATATATATTATAGATACATAGCACACATATAACTATATATATAGTATATATTATATATATAATATAGGTATAATAGTATAGTATCTCCTAGTATATAGGAGATAGTATGCTTTTAGAAACATAGAAATGCAAATTATTGATGGCCAAACAAGAAATAAGAAGGAAATTCACAAAGCTTTCATCCAGGCTGGGTAGCAAGCATCTCATACAGAATGAAGCTCCTGAGGCTACCCCTGTACTTCTGTGCTGCCTCAAGCCATGCTCTTCACTCTGGGCTCCTCTCTTCTCTACATTGTACCTGAGGAAGAGCTTTTGTCATTGATCAAATGCTGCAGCTTGCCTGGAGCCATTAATCAATTTCACCAGCTGTTTATAGCTTTATTTACTACAAAGAAAGCAAGGTAATCCCTGTAAATTCAATAGATCTAAATTAACTGCATGTTCAAGAGCCAGCTTAGAAAGAATTATTGTTCCTTGACTCAGGGGACAGAGAAAAAGAATGATCAGAGGACCCTGAGACACAGGCTCTGGTTTGTTCTTTGGGGTCCAGGAAGTCTATGCCACATAGGACACCTATTCAATGGGGTCTCCATTAAAAATCTCTTGACAAATTAGGGCACTGCTCTCCCTTGTTTAGAAGTATGCAATGAAGTATCTGCCTTGCGCTTCTCCTTCCACTCTTCTGCCTCATCTGGCCTTGCTTTCCATTCCCTTCCCTACTGAAGAACACATCCTTAAAGTGATAGAAATTTTCTTCACATCATTTTTATTCAGTGGTCATAACAATCTTGAATTTGTGTATTCTTGTTGAATTATATTCCACCCACTTTATATTATATATAATGTAAAACAAATGAAATATAGACAGATAGATAGATGATAGATGATAGATAGAAAGATAGATATAGAGGAGATAGATAGACACATAGATAGAATGCATAAACATGCGACAGCACACATGGGTGGAGGTCAGAGGACAGTTTGCGGGAATTGGTTCTCTCCTTCTACCACATGAGTCCCAGAGAGCAAACTGAGGTCATCAGGCTTGCCAGCAAGTGTCTTTACTATAGACCCATCATGCTGACTCATCATTCCAAATACTAGGCACCATCCTGAAGTCCAGTGCAGAGATCCACACTGCATGTAGCAGAAATACCACTGGTTTACTTCGATCCATTGGATTTTTTAAAATTATACAAACCCTTTTTTTAATTAGCACAGGTTTTCTTAATATTTCATACACATTTAACTTTGATTGACCTCCACCCACCCCACCTCCACACACAGTGCTCTCTTTCTATTCCTGCCCTCCATCCTAGCTTGTGCCCTTCTATGCACAGGAATTTTCCTTTCACTTTCAGATCACATGTGATGAGCACCTACCCACCCACCCACCTTCCTTAATGCCTTCAGACCCCTATGGGCCCTTCTTGAATTTCATGACCTCTACTTACATTCATACTATTACACACGCATAACACATACATACACACACATGCATAAACACACACACACACACACACACATACATACACATACATGTATACATATATATTACACATACAATTATTATTAATAATATTATATGTACACAATATAATACACACATATATACACACATATACATATATATACACATACACACACATATACACATACATACATGTATATGTGTGTATATGTGTGTATATGTGTGTATATGTGTGTATACACATATATATACATACACAAATACATATATATACACTTACACATATACATATATACACACATACACACACATACATATATATACGCATATACACACATGCATACATACACACACATACACAAACACACACACATATACACATACATACAGATATATGTGTATATGTGTGTATACATTTATATAAATACATATACATATATATACACATACACACACATACATATGTGTATCTGTGTGTGTGTGTGTGTGTGTGTGTGTGTGTGTGTGTGTGTTAGAAGCTAGGATCTGAATACGAGAGAAAAGATAAAATATGTCATTATAAGCCTGGGTTATATCACTTGATGTAATAGGTTCTAAATTGTTATTTTTCCCTCAGGTTTCATAATTTCATTTATCTTTTAAAATTTTAATGTTTGATAATTTCACACATGAATATATGTGTTTTGATCAAATCCACCACCCACTCCCTCGCCACCAACTTTTCACAAAGCAATTCCCCAGTCACTTTTCCCTCCCTACTTCATGTGCTCTTTATAAACCTACTCAGTCTACTCAGTGCTGAAAGTATGGGCTCCTGTGTAGGGCCATCTACCACAGTAGAGGAAGCATACCAGGAGTCATATCCTTGAAGAAAACTGACACATGCCTTCCTCCTACAGTCGATAATTGTCAATAGCTGCTCAGCTAGAGGAGAGACTTTGTGAATCTCTCCCCATCCATGCTGGGATCTTGACTGGCTTGATTTTGTATAGGTCTTGTGCTTTCAGTAACCTCCACAGCCATTCAGTACTCAGTTCATTTTACAATGGTTCAGCCGTGTTCAGAACACTGTTTCACAGCAGTCCTCTCCTACCTTTAGCTCTTAAATCATTGCTCCTTCTCCTCGATATTCTCTTAGCCTTGGGAAGTGGAATGTAATTGAATGTAATACAGATATCCCATTTAGGACACACAATACTTTTTATCTGCATGCTAATCAACTGTAAGTCTTTGTATTCATTGCCATCTGCTACAAGTGAAGCTTTGGTGATGAGGACTGAGAACAGCACTAACCTATGTGCATAAAGATAAGAGCATGGAAATTATTTATTACTATCTTCATTGAGCAGAACACTAGTAGTAGGTTATCCCCTAAGGTCTATGGCATAGCCAGCCATGGCTTTGAGCCCAGTTATAAGTACCAGGCATTAAGTTATACTTGTGGAGTGGGCCTTAAATACCAGCAAATGTTGTTGGTTACTCCCATGACAGTTGTGCCAGTGTTGCACAGTGGACATATTTTACCAGGTAGTCATTATTATAGCTCATAGGTTTCACATCTGGGTAAGACTGTGAATTGTTTTCATCCTCCTGTTGTGTGCATAGTACATTCCAGCCTGTGAAATCTGAGCAGTAGAGATGAAACTTCCAGGTCAGTACCAGATTTATTCTGCTTTGTTCTGTGTCTCAAGTGCATGCTATATTCAGTAGAAATGGCAATAGGCTGTAACGCTTTGGAGAGTATGGGACTCCAATGACTAATAACTCAAATTGTACTCCATGTATGTACCACATTTTCATTTTCCATTCTTTACATCTTCCAGAACAATCTTGTGAAAGAAAAACTAATGTTCTTACCTAAAAGATGGAAAGACTGATGCTCATAGAAGTGACATAAATATCCTAGCATCTCAAAAAATAGCTAGAGTGGAACCTCTCTGGCCATTAAACAACTTTGCTTAATGCATGCTTTTCCTGGGTTCATGGCCCTGAGAGACTGACACCAGAGAGTTGAACAGCATGGGCTTTCCCTGTAAAACCTCTTCAAATCCCACTTCTCTCCTAGCTTAATGTCTTTCCTATTTCTTTTTCTCCTTAGCCTCCATACTCCTACCCCTACTTTCATGCATTGCTGACTTATCTCAGAGAATTTGTGAACATCCCAACCAAGCTATACCTTCGCATAAGGCATTTGTTTCTGCATAGAATGTTATAACCTCTTTGTCTCTCTGAAAAATACCCATAAAGCCAGTGCATGCACCTTGTTACAAGCTTCCTCATTCACTCCTTCTCTTTCCTGACATTGCTGTCCTATGTTCCTCTGATTCTTGCTCATGTTGAAAGTACCTCATCTGCCATCCTGCTGCACTTGTCCCTGAGTCCCCAGCATGTAGCAAAAGTGACTTCCACAGAACCTATGTTCTGCAACACTGTTGAGCTCACTAGATTAAACGAGGAAAGAAGACCCTTCCCACTCAAACACATTGGAGAGATAATGCTAAAGCACATATAGGCCAATGAGACAGATACAATAAAAAAATTTTATATTATTACAAACATATTCTATTTTCCTAAGATGAAGACCTTTTTTTAAAAAAAAAAATTGAGTCCTGACAGACATCATGAAAAACAGCAACAAAAGGTAACTGAGCACAGGTCACCATGGATTTCCTTCTTTTATCTTTGGTACATACTTTCAGTTTCTGGCAACTAAGACATCAGCAGATGGATTACATAGCACCCTGTGCATCTTCCAGTGCAATCTCCAGTCACAATGTGATCACACACATTTGCTATTTTCACACTGCTCCCACCCAAGCTATAAATGTTCCCATGACTATTTCTCCATGGCTCAGAACTCTTCACTACTCTCTAAGGTGAAAGATTCCCTCCACTAACAGATGTGCTTGTGCCTGGTCATCTGTGCTAACCCAAAGAAGCTTGCCTGCCAGGGCTCATGAGGAGGTCTAACCTTTCCATGCAGATGCTGTTGAAAATGTCTACAGCCCAAGCTAAGAACTTCCCTGAATTCATTCATTTATTCTCTGATAGAATTTACAGACAACAAACAGTGGTCCTGACATATTTTGATCCAGGCTTGACAATAGACAAGAATTATAACTTGTCCAAAGGAATTATACTTATGCTCAGGGCTTCATTCTTCCATTTTTAGCATGTTTTTTATTGCTCATATTTCTTAACTCCTCTGCAAATATGAGCTTCTTAATAAACATGAAGAAATATTGCCTAATGCATAAAGGTAAAACTTAGAGAATATGAAGTCAGTTTGGTGAGACTTCAAATACAAGCTTTGCTGGTTTTTTCTTCTGCTTGAAATGTTGTCTATCTCTTTTTGTACCTCAGGTTCTCTGGTCTACAGTATCTTCTTCAGTAATCTAAATAAACCAGGATGCACTTGAGTACAGAAGCACCAAGTAACCAGTGTGCAGTAAGTGATCAGTAACATCAGGTCTCACTATCCCCTGACCCCCGAGGACAGAGAATGAAAGAGATTTTTACAGCAAACTAGGTGTTCTGACTACTAGGTTGTTTTTGTCAGCCTGGAACAAACAAGATTCATCTGAACTACAACTGAGGAGATGTCCCTATCATATTGGCCTGTATGAAAGTTTGAGGCATATTTTCTTGATTAATGATTGATGTGGAAATACCCAGCCTACTGTGGATAGTGCTAATCCTGGGCAGGTGGTTCCGGAGTATATAAGAAAGGAAATTTAGCAAACCAGAGACAGAAGCCCAGTAAGTAGGGTTATTTTATTGCTTTTTTTCAGTTCCCTGTCTCCAGATTTGTGCTCTGATTCCCTGCCCTGACTTCCTTTGACGATGGACTGTCACCTGGAAGTGTAAGAGAAATAAATCCTTTCCTCTCTAAGTTAATTTTGGTCAGTTTAGTTCATCACAGCAATAGAAACTCTACCTAAGACACTGGGCAATTCAACCACAGGCATCTGGAGTAAAAAATTAAAAAATACAACAAAAATCCTAATCTTCAGCCAAGAAAGAAATTATAAAAATCTATCCTTAGTGTATGGCCTGTGCCGGAAGTGCTACTTACAAGAAAAAATGTTCTGGGAGTGAGGAATGACAAAAAATGATGCTCATTAAAACTATTAAGGATTGACCATGATAACACCATGTTTGTTACGTATCTGTCCCTGCAACCAAATATCCAAGATAGAACTGTATGAAGAAAAGATTTATTTGGCCTCAGAAGTTCAAAGATTTTAATAAATGGTCACTTGTCCCTGTTGTTCTTGGGCCATAGTGATTCCAAGATCCATGGTAAAAATCAAATCAGCTGACCTCTTGGTGAAAGAGAATCAGAGAATAGAGTTAGGGAAAAGCAGAAACAAGAAACACCCTTCAAAGCCACACTCTGGACCACTTTCTCCAGCCAGACCCCAGTTCTTTGTTTCCATCACCTCTGATGATGCCATCAGATTATGAGTCTATAAAGCAGAGTAACACTTGATTGGGTCACAGCCCTGGGGCTATAACCATTTGGAAACCAGTAAGATGTGTATTAACTGAATTCCTAGGCATTTCTCAATCCAGTAAGTTTGAAAATTGTGATGGGACATCAGAAATGCCACACAATATGATTGCATACATTTTTTTAGGCAATTGGATTAGTCATAACGTGCAATGTCAAGATTGCTCAGCTGGTAAAGGTGCTAGCCACCAAGCCTGAGGTCTTGAGTTTGATCCTTAAAATATATGGAGTAGAAAGAGAGCTCCTATTCCTGAAAGTCATCCTCCCATTTCCACACATACATACAAAAATTGTGAAAAAATTATTTAAAAGATTGAACATGTTAAACATGAACATTCATAAGTTTTGGAGTAATGATGTAGAAGGAGATTTTAGTTTTTTTAACCCTTTCTCTTTTGCTGTCAAATTCTTTACTATGGAGGAAAGAAACTAAATTTGACCAGTGCTTCAGTTGAGGCAACACTATTACCCCTGAGTAAGAAGATAAGGCTGAGCATGCAGTGAGAGCAGCAGTGAGAGCAACCGCAGTCCAGACCTTGCAAATGTAGTAGCGTCATCTAGAAATAAAGCCTCTCTTTCACAAGATCATCTGAAGATACTGGCTGTATGAATTGCGCTATTCTCTATTTCAGTTCATCTGCAGCATGGAGATTCATCAAAAAATAAATAAATAAAATCTTTACCATATAATCCAGTGATGCAGATCCTAGGAATATGCTAAGAGGAGTCAAAGTCAGCATAGAACAGAGATACCAGCACAGCCATGATAATTGTGACACTATTCATGTTAGACATATTTTACACACACACACACACACGCACAAAGAACGCATGCACACACACACATACACACACATTATTTTCTCAGTGTCCACAAGCATATTGCACAGTGGTTCTCAACCATCCTAATTCTTCGACAATTTAATACAGTTCCTCATGTTGTCCTAACCACCAACCACCATAAAATTATGTTTTTGCTACTTCATAACTGTAATTTTCTACTGTTATGTATCTTAATGTAAATATCTGATATGGTCTTAGGCAGCTACCATGTCTTTTAATCCCCAAAAGGATTGTGGCACACAGGTTGAGAACCACTGGTCTTGAAGTCCCAGGAGTAATGGTATCAGTCTGTTCAACTTTATCTTTTTTGCTGGTGACAACTTGAAATGCCTTGCATTTGTAGCCAGAAACTGAAAATTACCCTTTGTGGTTTCACATCTGTACCCTCAACCCCCGTGACTCTCGGGCAGTAGACAGGACAGGTCAATCTACAGAGAAGGAGACTGAAGCTACAGTAGTGAGAGAGCTGAGATACAACCTGGGATGAAGGACTCTGAGACTGAAGTTTATTTCATGACCTGTACCTATACTTCCAGAAGTCTCAACTAATGCTTTTCTTTTTCCTTGTTCCTGATTTTAGCACTTCTGTGTTAGTATACGGCATCATTTCTGAAACTCCTTAAGGTTTTTATAGAATGCCATAACCTAATAAATAAACATAGTTAGTGGGTACTATTTTCACCTATAAAGAAGCAATGCTGTTTTCAAGGCCATTTCACTCAGAATATTTTATTCCATTCTTAATAATCTTTAAAAGCAGATAAGGGAATTTCTGAAAAGAATCAAACACTGAAATATCTGTGGATTCAGCACAAATGGCTAAGAGGTAAGTTAGATGATAAGAAAGATCAGGCATGCAAACCGAGGCCATAACTGCAGTGTGAAGACATTCTCAATGTAAAGGCATATATCCAGGAGTGGAGAGATGCCTCACTCAGGAAAGAGTTTCCCATACAAGCATCAAGACTTGAGTTCAGATCCCCACAACATACCTAAAAAAGCCAAACATGGATGAGAATTCTAGCACTGAGGAGGCAGAGACTGGAGGATCCTTAGAGATCATGACCCAGCCAGCCTGGATGAATTAATGAGTAGCACATTTAGTTAGAGACTTTGTCTCAAAAACTAAGGTAGAGAATGAGGAAAGAAGACACTCATGATTGAACTCTGGCACACACACACACACACACACACACACACACACACACACTCACACACACACCACATGCCAGATAGGTTATCAATAGCTCATGAATAGATAGATAGATAGATAGATAGATAGATAGATAGATAGATAGATAGATAGATAATATAGAGAGAGCAAGAGAGGGGAAATTTATATCTTCAGTACTCCCTATGGATATGTGTATCTTGGCTGCAGGATTCCAGATGCATCTGGAGACTTTCCTTCATTCGGTAACCTCAGAGACTGGAATTGTGTGTGCTTTGCATACAAATGCAAACAAGACAGATGAATGAATGAGAGCAATCACTCCTAACCATTTCAGAAAGTCACTAACTATTGGAGAAAGAAAGATATGATTTCTCCTCCATTGGCTCACAAACTTAAAGTCTCGTATGAGCCCTAAGAGAACTAAAAAAAAATTCAAACTTTGGTTTTTATGGTTTTCACTTTTGTCTGTATGATGATGCTGGGAAAATCTAGAGCACAGCCATATAGATGCCAGATGTGTTCATTTTAGGCTTTCACACTTAAAACAGCTTTAAAACTTTTTAAAAGTATCAATCTAAGTAAAAACATGAGATTACAAAAATCTTACAGAACACTTTAGCACCCCACAAATGTTCCCAAACTCCACATGTCTGTGGACCACAGTGTGTGAAATATGAAACTAGTCCAGGTCCCTTGATTCCAAAGAAACTATAACTCCTTTAAATTTTAAGATCTATATTTATTCACCTTCATTATGAAAGAAAATCATAGGTTATCCTGAAAAAAATGATTATTTTGGAATATCACTCAGGTTTTTAGTGGCAGAGAAAATTCTTGAATGTAGGTATTAAGATGCCTACTATATAGCTCATTTCCAAACCAAATTACATGACTAGTAATCTGCCCAACAGTTGGTCAGTGAATGAACTCTGTTATAAGCAATATATGTAGAGAGTACACAAGGAAGCATCATTGTGAGTGGCCCCTGAGTGGCTGGCCCCTGATCTCTGTCACTGACCTTCTCTCCTGCACACCCCATACAGACAACAGGGACTGAATGTTCTCCATACCTTGGCAGTGTGGAACATGGGCTCCAGCTTCCATCTTATTATATGTTTAAAGTGCAGAGAACTGCAGAATTTCAGTTCCCAAAGGCACTGTGGCTTTCCTTGGTTTGCAAGGAAAAAAATGAAGAGTAAGCAAAATTAGAATATTTATTTTATATCAAATACATTTAGAATCATTATGTTGATCAATGAGCGCTGAAATGCACTTCAGTCTCTGAACTTATTGCATTTTCAGGATTTGAATGATGCATAATGACATGGATTTAGACTAAGAAAAACAGAATTCAGAGCAGAGATTACTTGGGCAAATGTTGTTTGATAGAAAAGGCAGATAATTTGGTTCCCATGTTCAGTAAGAGTAATGCACAACAATGATGGAAACTCCCAGCATGAGCCTGCTTTTATTTTTATGAAGCAGCTATCTAAAAGCAGGAGGTTCATTATCGAAGTCAGCACATATTTTTGCATTACACAGAAGAACAGAAGTTACGAGGCCAAGAAATACTAAATAGATGAAGAAAAATCCCAGAATACCCATCTCTCCCTTTTGACATGTTCTATAGTCAACAATTCTCTTCTAAACAAACTTCTTGCATTGCCTTTTTCAGTGAAGGAGTCCTACTTCACCATGGTATCAAACATCCAAGAATGAAAGCTCAGATACAGTTTCTCAGACCAGTTTTCCAAGGTTGGTCATCTTGGACATAACACAATGATCTGCACATCTAATGCCAGTCATCTAACCACCCATCTTTCCATTCACCTGTCCTTCTGCAAAGTTTTATTACCTATATACCCCCTGTCAGACACAATGTTCAAATACAGAGAAATGAATAAATATGCACATCCCTCCTTACCTTCTACACTACCTACCCACTGACACAAGCATTGGGCTTAGTAGCTTGAGACATGTAGGGTCCTGTCAGAGAGGGAGGTAGATGTAAAGTGAGAAATCACAAAGACTAGCTAGAACCATCAAGCAAGCTGGTGATGTACATGAAGGAGCAGCAGACATCTTCTTCAGGGACCTAGGGAAAATCTAGCACAGGAATCAGAGAAACTGAGAAAGAGGTACTGGAAATGGGATACTCTTCTACCACCATTCAACACCATCAGGGCAAGCAGGTTAGCAACAAGCTGAGCCACAGCCTCACTTGCATTCTCCAGATGGATTGTGAACAGTTCCTGGATTCCTAGGATTCCCTGGCTTTAATAGTATGAGTCATTTACCTACATTCCTCAGCAAACTGAGATGCATGATCATCACCTCATCTAATCTCCAAGCATGTGGCTCTTACTGTAATCACATAAAAACAAGATTCTGGACAACATAGCTTAACCTTAATCAGCTGACACATTAAACTCATACTATGAAAAATCATGTGTCTTTTTTTTTTAGCCCTTTTATAAAAATTATTTTTTCTTCTCTTGTACACTACATTATGACCTCATCCTCACCTCCCAACACTCCTCCCAACTCCTCCCCATCTCCCCTCTCCCCCATATCCACCCTTGACCCCCTCTCACTTCCCCTTGGAGAAGAGCAGGCCTCCCAGGTTTACCACTCAAACAGGACTTAACAATATGGAACAAGGCTGGACAAGACAAACTATCTGGAAGGAAAGGGTCCCAAGGGCAGGTAAAATGTTCAGAGACACCCCCTACTCCAACTTTTAGGGGTTCTACAAGAACCGAAGCCAGACAACCTTAAAATGTATGGAGGTGACCTAGCATAGACCCATGCAGGCTCCATATCTCCAGCTTCAGCCCCAAAGAGTACTGGTTAGTTTATTCTGTGGGTTGTGTTCTCCTCGTATCCTCAACCCCTCTGCTCCCTACTCCCCATCTTCTTAGGGTTCACTAAGCAATGCCCAATACTTGGCTATGGGCCTCTGCATCTTCTCACATCAGCTGCTTGAAGAAGCCTCTCTGGTGACACTTGGACTAGGCACTGATCTATGAGCATATCATTATCATTATCATGAGCATATGGAAATATCATTAGGAATCTCTTCTGGGCTATCCTTCCAGTCTAGGGTTCCTGGACAACTCTGCATGGTCAGACGTAGGCTTTCTACCTTGACACGGAGTTCTGCCCCTCTACTGTCCTGCCTTACCTGGTTACAGGAGATGGCCAGTGCAGGCTCACTATCCCCCATTACTAGGGGTCCTCGCAAGAGTCACCCTTGTAGATTCCAGGGAGTTTCCAGTGCACTAGGTCTCCAGATTGTCCCCTATATGTACCCAAATTCTGGTTGTCTCTCTCTATATTCTCCCCTCCATCCCTCTCCCTTTACCCTTCTGTCCCCATTCCCATCCTGCCATAGTCCACCTGCAGCATCTGTTTAATGGTCTTTTGACATGTTTTTAGATTCAGTTTGCAAGCATTTTATTGAGTATTTTTGCATCAGTGTTCATAAGGGAAAACTGTCTGTAATTCTCTTTCTTTGTTGAATCTTTCTGTGGTTTGGATATCAGGGTGAGTGTGACCTCATAAAATGAATTTGGCAATGTTCCTTTTGTTTCTCTGTTGTGGAATAATTTGAGGAGTATTGGCATTAACTCTTCTTTGAAAGTCTGACATAATTCTGCATTAAAACTGTCTGGCCCTGCACTTGTTTTGGTTGGGAGACTTTTAATGACTGCTTCTATTTCCATAAAAGTTATAGGTCTTTCTAAATTGTTTACATCATCTTGGTTTAACTTTGATACATATTATCTGTTAAGAAAATTATCCATTTATTTTTAACAGTCTGTTATCTGTTAAAAGTCACTAACTTGTCTATTTTATGAAACACAAGACACTATGTAAATGATGTATAAAACAAGGTCAAAATGGGATAAATATGAATTCTGGCCCTCACTGTCTTTAATTAACCAAATGTGTGGCTGCCTTTCTACTTTCAAGGATAAATTTATAGCTTCATCTAATTCTCCTTTTTTCTAGATTGAAGAGCTCCCAGTCCCCAGATCATTGATAAATTCTGATAGATTATCAGCAGCATAAACTCTGAAGTCCTTCTGGACATTCTTCCTGCTGAATTCTGACTGAGTCTGTTGATGTATATTTTGCCTCATGTGGATACTTCAATCTATCACTTCCACCTTCTAATGTGTAAGATAAGCTCTGGTATCTGGAATTGGCTTTTAATTCCTGATACCTATTCATTAATGATTGGGAGGGGAGGTTATAGGTCATGCATAATTGAGGTGTGACATGCAGTTTCTCTCATCTATCCTCACAATTTAATCCCAGAAGAAAACAGTTGCCACACTCAAGAGGGAATGTTAAGGAGAATTCAGTGCCAAACCTGCAACCTTTTGCAGTCTGGGTGAAGGAAAACTAAGAAAGAGGGGTGAAGCACTCTGGAAAAACAACAAAAATGAGAGTGGTTGCCACTCGACTACTGAAGGATAAGGCAAGGGAATGCTGGTAGTTACTAGATGTGTAGAAGCAGACATGTAACCATGCCATAGTTGTAGCAAGGATACTTAGTAAGAGTTCTAGCCTTATACAGAAAGGCTCTGCTACCACCGCAGCCCAAATCTCTCCATCCCTTCCCTCTTTCCATCTTCTGCTATTGTCTCCTACTGGTTAAAGAGAAAGACAGGAGGTTGAAATGGTCTTTGGAGGTCAGTTTTCCAGGATACAGAGTAAATCTAGGGAGGAGAGCAGATTAAGAACCATATAAGGAATTTGCTTATTGCAGTATGCTTAAGGCAACTTTTCCTAATTTCCTTAAGTATAGAACTATCTTAGCACATAAGTGGCTAACTCCATTGATTAAGTTCTCTGAATATTTCATACTCCAATTAGCATGTTCATTTTTGCACATCCTTGTAATTGCATGATGCTCTCAGATCAATTGTCCCTTAAAGGGCTCAAGACTTTATGTCCTGAAAAAAATATTCTCTACAAATGAAAAGACACCATTACTCCTCATATCTACATTCAGAATCTGTGCTTTGGGACAATATAGCTAATTAAGTCATGTAAAAACACATTACCCATAATTGTTCTAATTAAGCCCCTTGAGCCTGAGAGAAGCTAATAGGGCAGCATGGCAAACCTGTGTCCAGTGCTGAACAGTGTGTGGATAAATTCTACCTGTCCTTTAGCAAAAGAGGACTTAGGTCAAGTGATCATGCCTCTTCCCATGTTGATTTTCACATCTATTCATATGGAAAATCACAGTGACTTCTTGGCATTGCTATGAATTGAAAATAAAAATGGATACAAATGCTCTTGGGAAATTATAAGGACTATATGAAGATTTGTTGATTGTTGAAATAAATCAATTTATTGTAACTGAATGGCAGGTACTAGAAAGTCTCAAATGTATATTTATGATATGATGTAAGGAACAGAAAAAATTACAATAATTACCTTCAAATAATTCCTTGAAAATCATGAAATATATATATATATATATATATATATATATATATATATTTCATAATCTCCATTTTATAACAGCATTATAATGTGTGTGTGTTTAATTTAATAAATACTTTATCATTTTATTTGTTTCTCTATGTAGTTGTAAAAATAGGCACAGATTTTTAATTCTTAAATATTGATGAATGATAAAACCCCAGGGGTAGGTTGCTAGTAGGAGGAGTCAGTGTGGAGTGAAGACATCTAATGCCCTGGGTAAATTCATGGTACTATGTTCACTCTGGGAGACTGGCATAAAAACTGATCTATTTAGAAATCAATACTACTTTGCATCTTCAAGGTTAAAGACTTAGTTCAATCTCAGTGTCCTGTATCAAATACGTATATCTGATCATAACCACACCTACCTGGTTGAGCTATGATCTTTTTGTGTAATTATATATAAGGGAACATAAGTAATACAGTCCTAGAATACACAAGCAATGGTCTCTAGTTTCTAAATGAATCTAAACTCCTGTTAACATTGGAAAGACGCTAGAAATCTTCCCCAAATCGCTCAGACATAGGCTTTTCCTATGGTCTATATTTTATATTTAATTTCAAAAATAAACTCTCTAGCCTTAATCCCTATATATATTCTTCCACCTGCATCCATTCATAGGTTGCACAGATTCATTCATTCACATTCATATTGCATGCATCCTTTAAACACTGAATGATAAAGCTACTACTCTTAAAGCAATTAATATGTGCTAAGCATTGTGCTATATGTCAGTCACCATTATCTAATTTAATTCAAAAATAGTGACATATCATTATTCCCATTTTTTAAAGTGAAAATTGAAGTTTCAAGCCTTGAGAAGAATTCTTACACATAAACCATTTGAATGCATCCACCGTGTGTGAGGCATGTTGCTCAGGTTAGTGGATGTAAATTTCTGGAACTTACTTTTGAGCAGATTTTGATCCTCGTCCCAAACTCACTAATAAGTTGTAGGACATATCCCACCATATTAGTTTAAAGTTATCTCTGATTCCAAGCCCTGTGTTTTCCATGCCTGTACTGTATTGGCTTTTTAGAGTAACTTTTACCATTAGAAAAGGCTTCAATCATATATTCCAGAAGAAAAGATAAGACTCCACAATCTAGTGACCACAACTGGGGGAATTCGAAAAGATCATTTTTCCAAACATGAATATATTAATAACTCTTCTTTTTTAAAAAGATCCATTTTTATTTACTTATTTTTCTACCTTTTCCCTGTTTGGGGCTCAATGAGGGACATTCTAGTGTTTGCACTTCCAAATTTTTTCTTTTCTTTCTGTTCTTTTCTTTACTTTTTTTTTCTTGCATGCAAACTATATTTTCCAGCCACTTGGAGGTAGCCCAGTTTTGCTCTAACAGAGGTACTTTGAGCTTCAGAAGCCTCTCTCTGACCCCAGCTGTGATAAGAAAGTAATGATGGCAGTAATACTGATGATGATGATGATTGCTATTGGTGACAACGATGGTGGTTGTGGTGGTGGCAGTGATGAAATTGGTGCTGAGGATGGTGATGGCAGTGATGGTGATAATGGTGATGATGGTGATGATGGTGATGATTATAGTGGTGGTGATGATGGTGATGATGATGATGGTGATGATGGTGATGATTATAGTGGTGGTGATAGTGATGATACTACTAGTGATGACAGTCATGGTGATGATGATGGTGGTGAAAATAATGAGGATGGCGATGGTGGTGATATGTTAATGATAAGTATTTTGATAATATTGCTTCTTATTCATATCCATGATCAAACTGACCTTGACGAATAGATTTTTCTCAAACAAGCCTATCTATATAGCATGCCCATCATGCTATTTAAATTTTTTTTAGTTTTGTTTTACAGTCCAGTTATTGTCACTACCTGACATTTTACCATATATATGTTTGACTTTACAATAGATGATCTGTTACCTACTAAAATATAACCTACATAGAGACAAGGATTTTGTCTTACTTACACAGATTAGTTTCTGGCACTCAATAAATGACTATCATCAGCTAGTTTTTTATAAATTGATCTACCAGGCACTATGCTACCATAATACTTTAATCTTATTGAGGAAACCACAGGAAAATATTAACTAATTTTATACTTTAAAAGTTGAGAAACTGAAGCATGGGTGCTGTGAGGGGAGTATTAAATACAACTATTAAAGGCCCAAGATTTAATCCCAAAGCCTCAATCACTCCAAGCACTGCTATGAACATTGAGCAAGTAGCATCACTTCTGTAAGAATCAAGTTTGTCCTCTATGAAATAAAGGAGTGTCTTTTGTCACTGTTATGTAACTGTGAAGAGACACCATGACCACTCTAACTCTTGTGAAAGAAAGCATTTAGTTGGGAGCTCCAAACAAAATTTTAGGGCAGAGACAAAAAGCAACCACATCCTTTGCCAAAATATCCCAACAACAGTCTCTAGGTCACTTATTAACATCCTTACCCTCTGAAATCTCTGGAACCAGGCCACCACAGTTCACATCACCCTCAGTACCAGTGTCCACGCTCCTATTAGGATTGCCCAGTAAGCCCTGCTTAAAGCATTCAACTGCTTTTCTAGTTCAAAATCCCAAGATCTTCCATATTCTTCTAAAAAACAGCATGGTGGGGTTTGTCATAGCAATACCCTGTTCCTTGGTACCACCTTCTGTCTTAGTCACTGCACTGCCCTGTTGCTGTGAAGACACCATGACCTGACCGTGACAACTCTTATGAAAGAAAGCATTTAATTGGGGGCTTGCAGCTTCAGAAGTTAGTCCATTATCATCATGGTGTGGAGGAAAGAGAAGATCATTAAGTGTCCTGCTGTATCACTCTCCACTTTATTGCCCTGAGATGGGCCTTTTATTGGCCCTAGAGCCTGTCTGGTAGCCAGTAAACCCCAGAAATTCTCCTGTAGGCTCCCCTCATACTCTGGGGTTACTGGAAGATGTGTGGACATACCTGGTTTTGTATGCAGATGGATAGAAATTTAAACTTGGGTCCTTTTGTTTGTTTAGTAAGTGCTCTTACCCATTGATCCATCTCCCTAGCCTCTTTCTCCTTTTCTTATAACTCTAAGAGCACCAGAGAGGATCCTTAATCCAGTATGAGTTCACCTTAACTGGTTATATCAACGGTAAGCCCATTTTCAAATAAGATCCCCTTCTGGGGTTGGTACTAGCACATCATCTTGGCAAACACCATTCAACCCAAAACAATGGGAATCTATAAGCATATTGAAACCTATCTATAATACCCACAGGTTAACACACAGATAAACACAGGATACAAAGGGCAAAGCATCAACAGCTGTAAGATTTTACCCGGAATAGTAATTTCAGAATTGTCTGCAATGAAATTGCCTTCAGTACAAGGAAAAATAAGCAAGGCCAATCTCAGAAGAATATGAGCCACTTGTCAAGTCCGAAGCAAGAAAAAAGAGCATACTTAGATTGAGAACTCATTTGTTTCAGGATTTTGTGTCTGACAGAGGGTCACATCAGTAGATTTAAAGCTAGAGACCTATCATATCCAGGAAGCTTAGTCATCTCAAGGAACAGCCCCTCCAGAGCAGGGGACAGCCATGTTTAAATTTGCATATCACTCCAGAGAGTATTCACTGTAGAGAAATCTTCAGCATATGAACAGAGTAGATCAAAAGGCAACATTTAAGCACCACCCTAATTAATCACTTTGGCTGGACAGCCAGCGACCCAAATGCTGGGGCCTGTACCATAACTCCCATGTGCAGTATCTACAAGCAGAAGAACTTTCAACCCATAGAAATTCTCTTCCCAAGAGAAGCCTGTTGCAGAGCAGATGTTTGCAAATCATGTAGCCGGTGGGTGATGAATTAGTTTTTAATGGCATTCCCGTGTACTTGTTATAAATCATTAAGCAGTCAACAGACTGTCTCCTCTCTTCACAGACCTAGTTGGCTGGGGTTCCTAAGTAGGAAAATTTCAGTCATGGGGACAAGGTTGCTGCAATCAGTTGAAAGTGCCAACCCTTCACTCTTCTTACTTGTCCTTGAGCCCTGTCTATCACTGCAGTGATCACCCATTTCTAGTATCCTCAGCCACTCTCTCCCATTCTGTGTCATCTCACTTCCCAATGTCTCTGGCACTCTCTGCTTGCCCCGCTCTCCACTCTGTTCTTTCTCACCCTCCCCCACAACTCTCTATTAATCTTATCTTTTTCCTCCCTCTTCACTCTTCCATACTTTTTTTTTTCTCCTTCCCAATCTTTACTTGGCACTAAAAATAAAAGCTGTTTGCTTTTGATAAGCTGAGAGGGAGAGAGAGAGAGATTCAGATGCTGACACAGTGTGATCCTTAACGCCAATAATAATTCACGGCCAATTCTTACTAGAAATGCAGGAAATTAGGGTTGATATTGAAGGAAGGGAGAGAGAAAAAAAAAACATGATAAAAGAGAAAACGTGCCCCAAGTTCACTGATGAGCATTTAGTAAGTACTAACTCTGTAAGGGGCACTCATCATAAAAATTAAAATATCTTCACCTTGGAGAGAACATGCATGGGTTTGTGGATACATGAAATGTTAGAATTACAGATATTTACCTTGCAAGGGGGAACTCAGAAAACCTCTTATTTCAGCTTCAAAGCCTATGACAGTGCAGATAAAAGCACTATGGCACAGAATAGCCTTTTCAGAAATAAGTTTCCTCTTTCATTTTAGTGTCTAGTTGATAATTAGTATAGGGAAGAAAATGACAAGCAAGTGAGATAAAAATCAAATAACGCTGACAAAAAAACAAACATGTATTGCCTGTGCATCTTGTGACTGCTGTTCTCTGCCAGCCCTACACAAGATGCTGGATTCCAGCTGGTTCTGGGCATGCAGCACTATTGAATGTTCATAACTCCTCTAAAACAAAAACACTGAAAATAGAATAGGCATTTTACTTTAACATTCTCAAGTTAACCTACTTTTAATTCAAGGCAGTTACTATCAGCAAAAATTCTAAAAAAAAATACACTTCAAATATTCTCCCTTCTTGCCGAAATGTTTCTGCTCAATCTTCCTCTCTTTCTCTCTCCCTCCTCTGTCTCTCTGTCTTTCTATCTCTCTGTGTGTCTCTATGTGTTTCTCTGTGTCTCTGTATTTCTCTCCCTCTCTCCCTCCCTTCCTCCCTCTCTCTCTCTCCCTGCCACCAAACTATCCTTGGATTCGTTTTACCTTACACTTTCCATGTCAGTCTTCTATTTTACTATGTCATCTGCAATAATACTTTCAGTTACCATGACATTACTTCCTCTGTCCGTGGTTAAGAATGTTCTGAAAGGTGTGAAGAAACACTCAGGCTTTTGTTATGAAAGAAACAAGCTCCAATCAAGCTTTCCACCCCCATATTGAGTGAACACTCTGCCTGATTGGCTCTTCCTTGGCTCTGTACCCACCTATGATAGATCACACATTCATTCTGTGTCACTGTTTGTCCTTTGGCTCCCTTGGCAATCTCCAACTCAGAGACCTTCTGTGCCTCATCAGAGCCTGATGAGGTGAGTCCTGATTACACAGTCTGGCACCCACATTCCTGCCAACTCTCAGAATCTGCCCCTCTCCTTCCTGCCACTTCTAGGCCCCTCTCCCTAATTTCAATTTTATCTGAAAATCTGCACTAATATCTTCTTTCTTCCTTGTCTATGGACCCCATCTCCAGAAACCATGCTCACTCTTCTGCTGTAACTTCCCACCATCTGCCATTTATAAACAAATGTTCAAGTCCAGCCAATTCTTTCCCCTGAGTTCCAGATTCTGGAATGTCCAACATCTGCTGAGTTGCTCTGTTAGATTGCTTCTCTCAATTTCTAAAGCAATACACTAGAAATAAATTACTTACACCTCTTCCCAAAACACCTCTTTCTCTGGGTCTCCCAATTGTTAAAGCTGGCATCATTATCCAGATAGGTAACCTGATTCTACAAACAGTGGATTTAGGATAATTTGGTCTTCCATCCTCACACCTGTTTGGTACTTAGTTCTTTCAACTCTGGCTTTAAAGCAATTTGAAAGAAGCCTGAACTACACCTCTTTAGCCCTGCAGATTTTTACTAAAACCTTGAATTGTCCCAACAATGCTTATAGGGATTGCTCTATGTTCAGCCTTCCCTCCTTACCTCTAATCTCAGTCTTAGATGCTAAGTATACTATAGATGCCCCACAACAACTGACAGCATTAATGAATATGCTCCAGCTCTTCAGCTTCTTGCTAAATACCTGCTGCTCTTTCCCAACCTATTGCTTTCCATTTGGAAGGAAGCTAATATGCTGATTGTGTGTGTGTGTGTGTGCGTGCTGTTAGGTAGTAAGTGCTCATCTTACAGTGGGTTCTCAAAAACAACAGCTGTTTTCAATTTCATATGGAAACACAAAAGACCCAGGATAAGTAAAGCAATATTGACCAATAAACACCCTACTCGTCCACATAATGTTACTTGTATGAATATGTTTTCAGGGCTGATCATTTGGAATTGGATTATATTTATATATTTAGCAATATATATGTATATATGTATCAATAATTAAAGAAAAAGAGGGTATGAATTTGAAAGAGATCAAAGTGGGGTACATGAGAGGAGTTATAGGTAGGAAAAGGAAGGAGGGATATAATGTAATATTATAATCTGAATTTTTAAATAATAAAAAGGTATAGTGGTATCACTGTACATGATTTCAAGTAATATTCTAGAGTCATTTTAATGAAAACAGTATGATACTGGCACAAAAATAAACATATATAAAAAGGGTGCCTAGATATAAACCTACACAACCAAAACCAGCTGATTTTTTACAGAGAAATGTACATTTCCAGGTTCCAGTCCCTCACTGTAGTAAAGTCAAGGTGACAAGAAGTTGAGGCAGATAATCATATCCACAGTCATGAACAGACAGAGACTGAACACAGGCATGCCTGCTAATCAACTTCTGATATACAGAACCCAAACACAGGGATTGCTGCCACCTAGCATCAGTTAATAAAAATCAAGATAATACCCCATAGATGTGGCCACAGAACAGTTTAGTCTAGACAATACCTCATAGAGATTTCTTCCTAGGTGATTATAGATTTTGTCAGGTTGACAATTAAAATTAAACATCTCAGAATGGAAGCCAAAACAAGGGCATACCAAAATATTGTAATTTTAAAATCTTGTTAAAATATAATCTAAAAAAAATTTGAATGGTTGTACCCTCCATAGATGAATAATGTTTCTCTAAGAATCTACGGTTTATTTAAAATAAAATATGAGTGTCAGATGTATGATACCTTACTACAAGTATTTTGTCAGGAAGGCACCTGACACCTCCCTCCACGCAACATAAGTTATTGCCATTGTTGTTGGCTACCCATAAGAACTTGATAACAAAACCTTAATAAAGATGACACCATATACTTGAGAAATAGGGCATACAGAAGTCAACCTGGAGCCAAATTGGAAGCTTCCTCCATACTGGCTAGATTTTACGGTGCCAAATGTGCTATGCAGGATTCTGAGGAAAGAAACGTAGCTATTTCAGTATTACATTAGAAAACATGAGTATCAGTTTCTACTCTCTTTAAGGCAGTGATTAAGAACATATAATTCATTGAATTATTATGAGAGTCAAGGAGACAATAATGTTTATATCTCTTACTGAGCACAGTGTTTACTAAGCACATGGTAGGTACTGTGTTGGCATTAGTTATTCTTCCATCTCCATGGCTCTAGGCTTGGGTGGCCTGTGTACAGCTTAATAACTGAATGGAAAACCTATGCTTTCATTTAAATTCTTTGAGGCTATTACAATATCAAATATTTAACTGTTAAAACCATTAGGCAAGACATGGAGCAAAGCATAAGTGCTATAGGATTCCAGAGAAAAAAATCAAGGTTAGGATAGAGAACTGAGTAGATGGGAAGAGAGATAAGAGGAGAAGAAGGTAGAACCTTGGAGAACAGATAATATACATTCTTCCTCAGCATCCACAGGAAAGAGCCAGCTCTGGGTACCCTTACATAAAACGGTGTGGTGTGTTTGCAAGTAACCTAGAGAATCCGATCATGTATTATGTATCTTTAGATTACCTCTACTATCTAACACAATATGATTAGCTGCTACACTATATTGAACATGGAATAAGGATAAGAATAATGCCCTTGAAGTAGTAATATAGATGCATTATTTAAATTATTTTTTCTATTTTTTTTTATTGTTTGAGAATTTCATACATGTGTATGTGTTTTGATCAAATCCACTCCCATTCCCTATCCTTCAACTTTTCCCCGATCCCTAACGCCAACACTTTCCTCTCCCAACCTCAGATAATCTTTTTTTTCTAAGCATGTTGAGTTCACTTAGTGTTGGCTGTGTGTGCACGGGTATTATCTATTGTCTATTATTATCTATTAGGTAATGGGAGGCTCTGAGGGGCTATACCCTTAGAGAAGACTGACTCTCCCTCTCCTAGCAGTCATCAATTACAAATAGTTCCTTAGCTAGGGGTGGGGTTTCATGACCATCTCCCACAAGCATGCTGAGATTTTTATGTGGTTTGATCTTACACAATTCCAGTGTAGAAAGTCACAGCTACTGAGGGTTCTTGTGTACAATGACCCTGTCATGTCCAGAAAACACTGTTTTTGTGGTGGTTGGCTAATTATATGAATACAGAACCCATAGATACTATGGCTGACTATATAGAGTTTAATTTATTTAATTTCATTCCAGGGTAATATAACTAGCTTTTCTAACCATAGTATGTAAATTTTTATTTACTTATTTTAGTAATATAATGTTTAAAACCCGTTTGATAGTAATAGTTAGCATTCACTGAGCATTAGTGCATCCATTCCATGGGAATTTCATATTCACACCAGTGCTCTGAAAATGAGAAGTGGAGAACATAAAAACTAAGTTGTTGGCCCAAGAGAGAGCTGAGAAAGAACACTGCTGCTGCATATCCTGAGAGGTTAGATTCTCTGGTCTTTGAATCTACTGCACAGAAAGATTTATATTATAAATTTTATATGTCCACATGTATGCTAGAGACATAAACAAACATATGCATGCATGTGTACCTGTTCATGTGGGTGTTCATGCATGTGTACATTTGTACATATACTGTTGAGGCAAGAGTCTGCCCTCATAGCAATCATCCATTAAAATGTTCTAATTCTCTTTCCTTTATGAACATGCATGCAAGAATCACTCTTCCACTTCTAGTTGAGGGTGATGGTGGATGATGGCCTTTTCTCAGTCAAGGCCATGATGTACTAATTTCTGTGGACTTGACATGTATTTGACATGGTGTACTAATTTCTGATGGAAACCCTTCATAGCTAGCTCCTCCACCTTCTTCTTGCTTTTCTTACACCACTGAAACAAAAAAAATAACTCATTAGTTACCCTATCCAACAGTAAGGAGGTAGTAGAATACCCAGGAAACCCTATAAAGATGAGAAATAGGAATGAGGAATACACATTTTCTGTTTGAAGAGTCAAGTGCTAGAGTTATTTGTTACAGCACTAAAACCCTTCATTTTCAAACCAACATCCCATTTGTCATTGCTGTCAAAACAGTGGCAGTGGTTTCTTCTTCTTCTTGCTGCTGTTGCTTCTTGCCATCGCCACAACAGTTGTGGAGAGGAAGCAAAAATGTCTGTTTGTTGATCCCACATTGCACCATGTATTAAAGCTTCATTATCCAGACTACGAGGTGAGACTCAAATTGCCTTTACCATATTAGAATCATTTAGATATCCCCTAATGGCTTCAAGTCAATCCCTAGAGAAGAAGAAAAGAAGATATGGAGGCAAGGCCAAGGCAATTTAATTATATGGATTAATTTCAAAGTAAAAGTTGAGTTTATGGCATTGTAAAATGAAGAAGTACTCCCTTGCCTGACTCCTTAGGAGACAGGCCTGAATGTCATTCTTGGTTTAGTTCTCTGGGGAATTAACTGCTTGGATTCCTTCAAAGTTTAATTAAATTGTCACATAACACATAAAATAGCAAATAAAACAGGCTTTTCTCTGTGCCTTAGTGTTAATTTTATGTCATCAAAATTGTTTAGCTTGTTAGCTGCCTAACTCTGTCTGCCCCAGTTACCAATTAAGGGTTCTAACTGAGTGCTTCTCCCCACTTAAGCACAAGCTCTGGGTGCACTCTTGTTAAACTTTTCATTTCCCTGGTATTGCAACTGCTAATTTTTAATAAGTCATTGATCATTTAAGTTTTATGCTGTTCAGCTTTGATTAGAGAAAATTCAAAATCCAAAAAGTTTGGTATATATATGTATAAATAACTTGCTGAGTCCATATGTAACAATAATATATATATATATATATATATATATATATATATATATATATATGTAATAATATATATGTAACAATAATAAAGAGGCTATCAATTTGAGAGTGGAGGAACATGAAAGGGATTGGAAAGGATACATGAGAGGGCTGGAGGGAGGAAACAGAAGAGGAAGTGAAATAATTATATTTTAATTTAAAATGTAGAAACATGTAATTAAGAAAACAAATTGGCTCAGGGAAATGTGTCAACAATTCAGAGTTTTGGTAAAAGACTTTTAATATACTATCAAACCATGAAGTAATGGAGAAACTGAAGCTCGAAGATACAGTAGATGATAGAAAATAAGTAGGTAGGTAGGTAGATAGATAGATAGATGATAGATAGTTAGAGATAGATAAAGAGATAGATATGATAGATGATAGATGATGATAGATAGATAGATAGATAGATAGATAGATAGATAGATAGATAGGAGTTGATAGATACATGAAAGATAGAATGCATCATGGTATCTATAGCTTTTTGTTTTCTCTTCTGTGATCCTCCGTTCTTCTGGGGATATATTCTAACTGACCCACAGACACTGTTGTTTCTTATCCTGCTGATGGCATGATCTTTCTTTTCTAGGCACGTACTTTTGTCCTCTCTTCCCCACACTCCTGCTTCCATAATAGTGACACCTGGAAATAGTAAAGTCAGCATGGTCAGCTTGGATCAGACAATCCCACCTGCCTTCTACTCCTCTCTATGCAAATGATGCCCATCTGCTAAGTATTCTTCAGAACCTTGTCTCATGCTGGACTATACAAGCAAAAGGTTGAGTCTGACTTTTCACCCTTTCAGTTGCACTAGACACTGGGGGACAAGAGGATCATAACTTAAGCTCTGGGCAAATGTCTATTTGGTAGATTATTCTTTATCACATGTGCTGCATATTTCAAAGAAGGAAGCTGAGAGGTTTCAGGCTAGCTGTCTTCAAGCTACTTTCATGAATTTATCTGTCCAGACTCCCTAAACATAGACATATAATGAGAACTAACATACCCCACTGAGGTTGTACTTTGAACGTCAAACCCGTTACCTAAGTGGCTGAAGTCCAGTGGGAAAGAGGGGAGAGTGGTGAAGATCTACAGATTTCCAATTTAAATCCTCTCAATTTCATCCTCAATACTAAAACCCAACATATTGATGGAAGGCTTAAATTCTTCAATATATTCCCAAGGCTTAACTTTTGATGAAGTAAAAAACGATTCCAAATGCTAAAAAAGAAAATTGTGTATTTGACCTCTTTCATCTTTCTACCAACCTACATCGCTGTGCTTTCCCGTCTTCCAGTGCGTCTTTTAACCCATCAGCAGATGTTGTCTCTGAAATATTAGGGTTCTGGCCATCTAGCCCAGAAACACCCTTCTGTGTTTATGCATGTTCTATATATTTATATAGAACCCTTGTGAAACCCTTATACCCTTTCCAGAATATGCTAAGATGTCAAAATGTCAATAAGAAAGCCAAATTCAAGGAAATGGATTGTCAATGATTTCAGCTAGGTTCGATGAAATAAATACCACGTTTGAGCAACTTTAGATTCTTTCAAAT